>VWPV01021508.1:0-205337 GCA_013389885.1 Geococcyx californianus
AAAAAATAAAAAAATAAAAAAATGTGATGCCAATAGAGGAACTGTGGGCAGTTAAGCCATTCAAAAAAGTCTTCTCACATTGTACACACTGCCAAGTGTCCATGTACTTTGGATCTCATGGAGTTCATCAAGACATTTACATGGTCAAGCCTTCTGCTTAAAAGATCTGATTGCTGGTTAACAGCAGGTTATTTTAGTGCATTCCCCTGGGGTTCAATTTAAGATTGATTTATAATGAAACAAGCCCTCATTACAGAACTTACTTTACCTGGGTAAAGATGGTAGAGGAGAAAGTAATATAGTCAGGAGCTTCTTAGAGAATAAAAGCAACAATGTAAGGAAATGGCAAATTTCTCATCCGGATTTTGAGAGATTGCCTATCTATATGAAAGGGTGGGAATAATCTAGAGACTCATCTAGAACAAAATATTCAGACTCCTCTTATTTAAGCCTTAAAAAAATCAGTATGAAAAAAGTAGCCGCATCCTTGTTGATTCAGGCTGCTGGTTTGGTTTATAGAGAGCCATAAGTTTGACATTAGAACCAGGACATAACAAGAAGGAGCTTGGACCATAAAAAAAGCTGTCTATATATGTACAAGTTTTATTTGAACGTGTGCACAACCTGCTGCTATTTAAATCTTCTGAGCACTGAAATAACCATGTTTTCCCCCAAAGTCCAGTTGAGTCTGTCCTGAGAGGCAGAAGCACTCATATATAAATTGGATGATACTGTCTGTGAGTGAGTTTTTTCCTGCACGTTGGGCAAGAGTTGGCATTCCTAAGTGAGTCACGGAGGCACTGACTGCAGAAGACGTGGCCACATTTGGTTGACACGATCAGTCGTCCACTTTGCACAATCTGCAAGAAAAGAAATCACAACAGGTGTTTGGAGGAAAGAATTCACCGGTACCAGGCAAATAGGTCTTGCAATAGCTAGAAATACTACATTGCTACTATAGTTAGAAGGAACACAAAGATCTGTCAGTGCAAGCTTGGAAAGTGTCTCTCCCTCTATGTACACCGCATTAAACAATATTCACTTACACTCTAGTTTCACCTTCAACTCAAGGTCTGCCCTGCAAGCCAGCTGTCTGCAGCATCCCACGTAACCCAACAGAGCTGTGCAGCTCACCCTGTGCCCCATTCTCCCTCCGACAAAAAGGAAACCACGACAACACGTGTCTCCTTACCTCTGAGTAGCCGTCCATGCAAATTGGACAGGTGATGGTACCAGACGGCCTGACAGAAGAGAGAACAAAACGAGACAGAAGATGCATGCGTTAATTTCACCGTGCACTGAGGGTTACCCAACATAAAACTTCGTGGCATCACGCCACTGCTCAGGCAAGCCAGGACACATTTCATGTGGAGATCCCTGCGCACCTTAAACTCACTCAGTCTGTTTCATTCAGGAAGCTGTTAGGGTGTCCCTTACCTAAGGCAACAGCACCTTGAACTTCAGGGTCTCTCAAGCCATACCGTCAGGTATATTAGGCAAGGATTTCATGGACAAGAGAACAAAAGTTTGGGTTGAGTTTTGGGGGTTTTTTTTGGAGTGACTTCTCTTCTACAATGCAATGACATTTTAGGCCTGAAGCTTTTACACAGGAATCCGACAGAGCCAGAAGCCTGGAAAACACGGGTTTCTTCTCTACACCCAAAATCAGACTTTAGAAAGACATTTTATGCTTTACGTACACTTCATTCCCTCTTCTTTCATCCTCCTCATGCCTATACGGGGTAAGCTGGCACAGATTCTTGCCTCTCAGTGTGGAACTCCTTTCTTATTTACATTAAAGACCTCCTTCATTAAAAAAATGTAAGGCAAGAACACAGTAATATGAGTAAATAACTCAAAGGTTAATTTCTAGTTCAGAGAAGATTGACTTGGTGGGCATCATCAAGTTGTGGTTACAGATTTACCTCTATTGCCTTTACCCTCCAGAACAGCATGCGCGCTTGCTAAGAGACATAGGTTTTCTGCATAAGGGATCTGTCATACCTTAAGTGCTAAATAATTCTATCTGCCACTTACATTTACAAATTAATCACTATTTGAAATGATCACACTAAGCTGCTTTCATAAGTGTTTACCATAAACACTTGTTTATTGTATCACCACCGAAGCTATGCAACAATTCCTAATTTATTCATTATACTGAAAGATAAAGCATGTGATATCCTTTTTCCCATGATGTTGAATTCAAGCAGTGAGCACTGCTACTGTCTACCCCTAGTTTCACATCCATAATAGAATTCCATTAATTCTCCCATTTTTACTGCTCAGATTCCCTATGTGGCAGCTTTAATACCAATTCAGTAACTAATTACAATTGATAACCTTCATATAAGCAAGAATAATTTAACACCATTACAGAGCTGTCTACAGTGTTACTCTCATCTCCAGCACCTGTACCTTTTCATCAAGTGTTAAATGCTACAGCACTGTGCTGTTTCAGCCTTACTGAAACAGAGCAGGAAGGCACATTCTTTAAGAGGAGCTTGAGACTGAAGAAGCATCATTTTTTTTATATTAACTAATTAGTGGGATTTATTCACCTACAAAATTTACAAGCAAAAATTTAAAACCTACAAATTCATTGGCAAAATGCACTATGTTTTAGAATAGTACAAATCCCATACCCAAGTTCTCTCCTACACTGCCTTCCAGGAATGCAAAAACTCAAAGCACACCAGCTTTATTAAATTCTGTATTTTCCCCGCAAAACACATTAAAAAACATTTATGCTACAATTCTCACGTTCTTCCTCTTCCTGAGTCACAGGAGCACTGGATTTCATTTAATTAGTCTAATACATTGTGTCTTTCTTCACATAATGGAGTGCTTCTGCAGCAGGAGTTTACTGTTTTCTCCACCTGAACAGTGAGATTGTCATCTTACACACCAACATATCAGGGAGCTCCATGACATACATAGGTCAGAACAAGAACTGGCCCTAACAGCATTACCACCACAATTCCCTCACAAGTATTCCTTGGGAAGAACAGCCACTGCTCTGAGACAAAAAGCAGTTAAGTGGCACAGTGTGTAAAAAAGCCGTCAATAAATATTATTTTTTACTGCAATTTGTCAAGCTGCCTTGATACCATGCCTCACCTACACCAATGAAAATGAAAATATTTCCATATCTATCATCACTACCAGAGCAATACCTGAAAAGTAAATATAACACATTATAAGCTATGGCCTGTGACTAATTCTCCTTCCTTGCTGTACCTCCTTACATTCATCTTTAAGGTTCTATGCAAAGCTGTACATCTGTTTTGGTCTGGCTTTTTATCCTAAAGCGCAAATGGTATCATTTCATCTTTGTGTAAAATGTGATGCTGTACTCTTTGACAGTGGGAACTAACTAGAATACGCACAAGTTAAGACTTCAAAAACAAGCCAGGCTATAGCAATATAACTGACTTGTACAAGAAAAGCTTAATTCAGCATTTGTTAGGTCATAAGGCATACATACTTTGAACTTGCAGTTTCATCCTCTAGTGGTCCCAATTCTCGAGATACTTTTTCTGTCATGTACACATCATTATCTCTTGATGCATCTTCGTCATCACTACTCAGTACACAGCTGTCCGAGTGTCGCTGGCTTCTCAGGCGGAGATTTCTCCTTTGTCCTTGATTCTCTGTAATTTAGTTTTGCTAAGTTAGATAGATTACTATATATATATATCCCTGAACCATCCCTGAAAAGCACGATCATCAATAAGCTATAACTGTTCATATTTTAAATGGACCATGTTCAGCTGCGTTAAAAGCAATAAAACTAGACATTGTAAAAATTCTGCTACATATTCACACAAACCATTTACTCTAATCACCCTACAAACAGCTGAACTGTGATCTTAATGATTCTCTATGTTTTTATATAAAGTTACACTACTTGTGAATAAATCTATCCTATAAGGGGAAGCTACCCCTCCTGATTCTTACTAACAGAGAATGCTACTGTGATATGTTGAGGAATTGTGACAACTGCTGTGTGATACAAGAGAAAGAGAGAAGACTGAAGATAAGTTTCCAAGTAGTATGGTGAGGTAGCACATACACAACAAAAGTCTGTTAAAACAGAGTGCTTGGTTCAGAAAGTCTCAGAAGTTATGGAAGAGGTGTTTAAATCTGAAAATGCATATTACAGAGCTGCTGTGGGTTCTCATTGCTCTATCCAGGTATGATGCTAAACTGTTCCACTCTTTGTGTCTATGTTAAATCAAAGATGTCCACTCCAAGGCAGTTTCTATAAAATGAGTCTTTTTGAAAATAGTATTCGGAAATTATAAAAATATTTAAAATAGTGTCTCCTTTGAAATTTTCAACATCTTCCTCCTGAATTAAGGTAACCTGAAAAGAGAGTTACATTGTCCAAGCCAAAACAGAGACTAAAAAAATTTTAATTGCCTGGTCTTCAAAACACAAAGGCTAAAGAACTATTGTTTGCTTTTAACAACTAGAAACCGCATGTACCAATTATCTCTGCATCTCTAGTGTACATCTAAGAACAATCAAGTACTAATCAATTAAAATGACAAGCAGCTACAAAATTAAAGCTCCTTCCTCCACAACTTTTATTGCAAGTATTTTTATTTGCTCATTCAGAGCAAAAAACAGGTGACATTTAAGCAAGCAGCCAAGAACACACTAATGCATTTCCAGATATAATCAGAGCAAGGTCTGAAAGGTGTAAAGGATTAACTTACTATAGCTATTCTAATACTTACAGTAGAAAAAAACCCACACTGGTTAACATTGTCAGTACTAAATCTGAAACATATTAGACTACATAAAGAAAGTACTAGGACCACAAATAACTTTCTTCTTTAGTTCTTCCACTGCAATACAGGCTAAAAAAGTCTTCTGATATTTTCTTATCCAAAACATAGTTGAGTGCTGAAAGTGATATCAAAATTTGAAAATGTCAACTCTGGGCTTGCAGAACTTCTGTGTTTTAAAATAGAATAAAAAAAAATGAGCAGCTTTGATTTATTTTCTTCCAGATACTTTCTACAGGCTCAGAGAGTGCCTATCAAAGACAGATGTATCAATTCTCTAAGACAATGGCCAGATATTTTAGTGCTGTCCTTTGTCTTTCAATAAAAGCACTTTCAAACTCTGCTGCTCGAGCTCGTTGGAAAAGAAAGAAAATCTAATTCAGGACAATTCCATTAGCAATTGTTAAGCATCAACTCACCTTCAACAATCTTACATCGATGCACATAGGGAAAGAGAGAAAAGAAAAATGCAATTAGACTTCGGCATGCACAACCCATGTTACATAAACAAAACCCAGCTATGTTAAGAATGTTAAAAGTAGTACTAAATTAGCTGTTCATCTGAAAATAAGCAAGTGGTTGCTCCTGGTTCTGCTGCAAAGGGGTTGAAGTGCAGGCAGCTTAGGAAGCCCCTGAACACCCTCCTCCCTGACCCCTGGTGGCAGCACCCTCATTTGATTTAGTCTGGGGGAGAGTCTTTCCCTCTTTCTCCCTCAAACAGGCAACTTCAGAGGTGCAATCCATAAACACTCCCTAGAAGGTTCACAGCTGCTGAAGGAACAAACAACCCCAAACCTGCTCTTGTCTTTTTGTGGAGCTGGGGCTGGGGCAATGCAGATGATGTTGTGAAGTCTGAGGTCTTTCCTTCAGAAATGCTTAGGAACAAGGCCAGCAGGTAAGATCTCCATGCTATTCCTGCTGCTTGTTTCTGATTCTCCACAGCAGCAGTGGCCTCCCAAAACTAATGGTGTAAACTACACTAAGACTGAATTTAATAGCAGTTGAAGTGTAAAATTAGCAGAAAAAGAAAAATAAAGATATCTGTTCAAGACTTCTTCAAGTAATAAAATGAACTAGTTCGTGCCACAGTCAGCTACAGTTGTGTTTGGCATCTCTGGCAGGAGATCTGTAAACCAATATTGCAGATAAAGCTGCTACATTTGTCTATTTAAATGCTTTCTCTGTGATCGCCTTCACTTTGTACTTAATCTTTGGTTTACATCTTCGATATATTCATCACAGCTTCCACTTTAAATTGCGTCTCCTTATGTTACGCTACCTGTGACTGGTATCTACTTTCCCCAAGTTCTGGAGCAACAAGCTATTTCAGACTGCTCTTCCAACTATCTGCAAGCACACCTCTAAGAGCAGCTTCGCTGCTAACCTGTAACACATTGCTTTCATGCACTGACTTTTAACCTACAAGTTATCCTTAAAAGACAGATTCTATCACAAAGCACAAAACAAACTTAAACTGAGCACAAAATTTAGATAAACATGCTATTCATTACTTACCACAACAGAATCATTTCGTGTTAGATCAACGACTACAGGATCAGAAGACTCACATGTGAGATCAACTACTTCTTCACCAGCTTCAAAATAGAATGTTAGAGCCAAAAAATCAGAGTCCACAAAACAGTAAAATTTCCTGCCACTCTAACAGATTGAGGTAGGATTCAGCCTTGCTCTATTCCTCCTCTGTTCAGGAATGAACCCAACATTTCGATAAGCTTTGCTCTCAACAGACCACGTAGAGCATTAGCACTGTGGTCTTCTGCAAGCTGTTATGCAAAAGGAACAGCACCTGAGCTCTTCATACAGTTCTTTGTCACCTTGTGGAAGGCACACAGAAACAGATTACCCATCTCACAGGGTAGAATGTGGATCACACAGAATAAAAGTCAATCATAAAGGATATAATAATTTTACACTATTATGCTCTAAGTGTTCTGTTCCTGACTCGTGTCTCTTCAGCTTTTCAAAGTCCAATGTATGGCAAGAACTGGAAAAGCCCTACAATTACCTGGACACAAACAGTTACATTGAATCCTTCGTAAGATTTCAGAAAGCAACCCACATTTCTATGTAGGATGTGACAGAAGCGGATTAAATTATGGTACTTTTGTAAAACTGTGCTGAGCAAGTGCTGCCTCTCCCTGGACACTCAAGGCGCAACTAACGAGAAACTGTGAATTTAAAACACGGGAGTTCCCAAAAATAGTTTGCCTCTCTCTGCAGTGGCAGCTGCAGAAAATCCCAGCTCCTCAAACTGGACATTCTGCTGGTTGAGCAGCACGCGAGTATCTCCGTTACTCAACTCGTCTGGCACGAGTGGGGAATGTATTGCATCTTCGGAACAGACTAAAAGAGTGCTCAGGAGGCTTGTTCTGTATAGATGCCATACCATACTTCCTAAAGGCAGAGGTTTCCCTTTCTTTCCAGAAAAGGGTCTAGAAACTGGCAAACATACATGTTAAGTGGGACCCTAACCCTCCAAAACCAGTTTATGTTCCTCCCAAGTCAACATGAAAGCTTACCACTTTCTTCAAGTTCTATCGGCTCTGCTTCTGAAGTCCTTTCTGTGGTAGAAGCCATCATTCTGCTTTGTTTCCGAGCTTGCCTGGAATTAACTGCTCCTCCACGGCGCTTCCGTTGACTCTAAGAGAGAACAAAGCCTTAGCACTTTTTGTAGAAGTAATATGGCCCTCATGTTTGCAGCATCACTGATGCAAGGGAACATAAAACGCTCCTCTGAAAGGCAGTCTTACACACGTAACTCCTACCTGAATGCATCACATTCAGGAAATACATCACTCCAGACCTCGACAGTTGTGCCACAAAGTAAACACATATCATGATGGCTTGCAAGTGAGAAAACTAGTTCACAACTCTATCAGGTGTCAGCTTGCAGCCAACCACTGGAATTAAGTCTGACCTCAGGTTTTTCTGGACTATTGTGAGAACCAAGAGAGATTAAACATCTTAAGTATCACGGAACATGTAGTAAATACACTGGAACATAAGCATGTTGAAGTTACATGAACTTTAATATACTTATGTTCCAGTGTATTTACTACAAACACCTAAAATCCTTTCTAGAAGTACTATAAACAACATGTTTTAAGAAATGGGTTTGTAATGAGGAGTAAAACACTTACTGTGCTCATCGTGTTTCTTAATCTAAAACCACAGACAAAGTCGGAAGTACAAGAACAAAAAAATTAATTGCAAGGAAGCTACCGCTATCAATTCCTTGTATTCCTTTAGGTGGAACACTGCCAAAATGTCCAGATTTCTCAGGTGCCAGGAGGAAGTTCTTCCAAACCTATAAAAAAACATAAGAAAGATTACCTATCTGCAATATCGCTTCTCTTAAATATGTGTCCTCTCCCAGATTCCCATTCCCGAATCATCAGTTTCTGTCCAAAGCAAGAGGGCAAGGCCCAGAGTTTATTGTTTGCCTTCAGACATCTACATCTACACCTGAAGTCTCAGTCACTGTCACGTATTTCCTCAACTGAACACCCGAATAAGTTTATTTGGTAGTAATTTGGAAAAATACTAAGGAATGACAATTTAATAGAAAGCATCTCTTGAGACTATGTTTGTATGGGGGTAGGAATCACTGGGGACTGTGTCATAAACAGGCATTGTCAGAGAACAGAAAATTCCATTTCTGCTCTCCAGATTCCAACAGGTGGGGGATGAACAGCTCGAGAGAGATCCAAAGCAAGTGAAGCAGAGAAAGTTCTGTTTAGAACTACTTGCAGATGTGCAAGAAGTATATGAGTGTACAGCAGCTCTTCTTTGGCAACTGAATCTGTGCACGGCCCTACCCAACCAACAGTGAACTAAGTGGGAAGAGGTGAACATAAAGGCAGTTACGGGGTTCTATTATGCTCAAGCTTGCTCATCATAAAATTATCCTGTGTGCAACACACAATGAAGAGCTGGGGGGGTAGACAGCAGAGAAACTGGTAGAAAACCAATTACGTTAAACCAGAACTGTCTTGCTGATACTGACCTTGATCTACTCCTCTAAAGACCAGCACACACACTATTAATCTATGATCAGATTAAGGAACACTGAGACCACGCATCAGGACAGAATGGCACTGGCAGTCAATCAAACATGAGTTAAAGCAAGCCTGACTTCATTTTTTTCCTCCTAAAATTTCTCTTTATTCCTTAAATCAATTACTTTGGGAGACCCCTTAATGCTGAATCATGATATTATTAAAACAAATCATACTTGAGAAACACCCTTACACTAAATTATGGATTTTTCTAAGCCCAAAGACTTATGCACAGTTTTAAGGATCACAATACATCACTCATTACTTTCCAGATTTTTCATGTTGAAACTGGCACTGGATTGCAAAAGTTAAAATGAAAGTCAACATGCTGCTTTTTTTTTTTTTTTTTTTAACTTGGACCACTTACTATATGCCAGACTCAAGAGAGCCCACTACTGGTCACAGTAGATGAGATTTTGCACAACTCTTACACATGAACTTCCTGACCCACTACAAACCTTTATAGTTTTGAGTTTTAAGGCTTTTCTAACACATTTTTAAAAAAATCTGAACTTACATGCATAGAATCATAAAACTGCTTCGTTGGAAAAGACCTTTAAGATCATTGAGTCCAATCATAACTGTTCACTACTAAACCATGTCCCTGAGCACCTCATCTACCCATCTTTTAAACACCTCCAGGGATGGTGTCTCAACCACCTCCCTGAGCAGCTGTTCCACTGCCTGACAATCCTTTCAGTGAAGACATTTTTCCTGATGTCTAATCTGAACCTCCCCCAGCACAACTTATGGCCATTACTTCTTGTCCTATTGCTTGTCACTTGAGGGAAGACACCAACACTCACCTCACCACAACTTCCTTTGAGGCAGTTGTAGACAGTGATGAGGTCTCCCCTCAGCCTCCTCCAGGCTAAACAACCCCAGTTCCCTCAGTCGCTCCTCATAGGACTCGTTCTCCAGCCCCTCCCCAGCCTCGTTCCCTTCTCTGGACGCGCTCCAGCCCCTCAGTGTCCTTCTTGGAGTGAGGGGCCCAAAACTGACCCCAGCACTCGAGGTGTGACCTCACCAGTGCTGAGCACAGTGGCACAATCCCCTCCTTGCTCCTGCTGACCACACTGTGTCTGACACAGGCCAAGATGCCATTGGCCCTCTTGGCCACCTGGGCATGCAGCTGGCTCCTGTTCAGCTGTCTGTTAATCAACACCCCAAGGTCCTTCTCTGCCAGGCAGCTTTCTGTTACACCAGAGTTTTTTTCCCAAACATGAGCAAATCACTTCATCTTCTAATCTGGGATATAGATGACCAAGGCTCAAAGTTTGCTCCCTATCAGAGGAAATGGGGAACTGACATTCCGTTTCCTGCATCCCCAGTGCAGGACTCACCAAGGCCACCATTTTCCTAATAATCTGTGTCCAGGTAATGCAAGTTCTCTTTGCACGCTTCCCCCTCACTGTTCTTAAGGCATAGATTTCATTTTGTCTGTTAAGGAAGGCAATTTTTCTGCCAGCCTTCCCTACATTCTTGGGAAGATTCTCTTTTACTCACCTCACTGAATTTTTGGGATAGGGAGCAGTAACTTTTAAAACAAAACCATACCTAATTCCACATTCATACAAAACAAACCAGATACTGTTCTGTGAGCACATTTTCTAGGGAAAGCAAAAGGATCATCCCTAAACCTTTTTCAAATTAGTTGCTCAAAGACAAGCTATCACTTTCATCTAACAGCTACAACTGAAACTGGAAATAACTTAGGCAAAGTGATTTTCCACACACTGCAAGACTGAGGAAGATATGTGCTGTATTAAGAAGTTACATCATTAGATTCTTTATAAGTTTATTTCACCAAGAAGGCTGACAGACATTTCCCTTGATTCTCATCAGATAAGGAATTGGGAAAAATATTTGGACATCAAAAAGCTGGTAAATGTTACCCAATACAGACATCTGAGGATTCTCAAGAAATAAATTTTATATAGCTTATTTTAAATTACAGATTTGTTGGAATTGTTTTTAAATAGAAGCTGTCAGAGCAGTCCAATACGCTGATGTATCCGCACTTCTGAAAGACAGCAAGACCGAATATTCACTAGGCAGTATGGCTTTGGATCTAAAACACCCAGGTTTCATGAGACTCCATGTTTTCTGGGAATACAATCCAGTGCAACAGTATGTTGAAGGAGTCTCATGATCCAGCAAAATATTTTTCTTGTCAGAACCAACTTCTTCTTTGGGGCTACAGATTTCCACATGGTTTTGTTTTACTTGGGAAACTTCATTGGAAGTTAATTACTTGAAATGTAGGAATGGGCAGCAAAAAGCTTACTTTCTTGAGTATACCACAGCACAACTTAGTAGTGCACAAAAACAAAGGTAAACAAAACAGTTCCAAGCTTTGCACATTTATTCATCAATAAGAATTTCTTAGAGATTTTCAAAACCTCAGGACCACTTGATTTAATAATATTATTCATTATACAGCACTGGATAGGTCAAATGAATTAAGGTCTATATGCTCCTTCTCTAGCATTCCTTATGACACCCAGCACCAAGACTCCCAATACTGGATAATACAAACAAGAGTTACTGCATCAATCTCAACTCATAAGCATAAAGTAACTCCAGCTGAGGCTGTTAGCTAGATACATCCAGACATGAATTTAAAATTTTAGAATTAAGATAAAAAATAAAAGTACTTTTTTTAATGTGACAACGTAGCAACAAGTTAGCAAACCAATAAATACTTGCAACTTTTACAGATTTTTTATTGCATCACTGCAGGATGACAACATCCTAGAAAAGGCCACTCCCCCTTACTCTCAGACACAGGGCTCTACACATGCAGTTACTGTTCCTGTTACTTAGCTCTCCCAAGGGTGTAAGTAACATTAGCCTCATAAAAACAAAGTTCAAGGTTTATTCCAGCTAACTTAAAGCTATTTAAGGATTATATCAATCAGCCTTTCTCTGTACAAGTAGATACTTGAGAAAAATAAACGTAAAGACAGCTAAATAAAGAACTTTTACACTAGGAATAAAATAATTAAATTATGAATATGGGAATAAATAATCTCCTTTTAATTTTTTCCTCTGTAAAAAGTTAACATTTTCACTGAGTTCAAGTTGACCTAATTTAGCATTCTTCAATTACAGTTCAGAACCAATGGATTCCCTAGACAATACAAACTGAAAGCTTTTCTTACACCACTCAGAAAACAAGTCTTGGTCTTCCACCTGCTTAGCGTGAACTGAGGCAAACAGGCTTCAAGAAAAAGTAGACATTTTTACCATCACTAACACAAACAAGACTTTACCTCACTATCATCCTAAACATTACAAATACACTGAAGTAACTACCTGAAGAAAGCAGCAAAGTCAGTCTGTTTTGGTGCATGCAAGGCATGGGTGACAAAACCAGTATAGACTGTATTTGTCAAAACATCACCTTTATGACTTCGCTTCTGACAAAAACTCTTAAGACCTCTCTTTGCATTCCTAGCAACAGAAAACAGCATCAAAGATGCAGTGTATAAAAAATCCCTTTCTGTGGCTAGAAGATGCACGCACCAACCACAAAGTGTGACTGTAAACCTTTTCATCACGAGGAACAGTAATCTGCCCTTTTACTCTTCCAAAACTTTCCTATCCTGTGTATTTCCAGTGCTTTTAAATATGTTCTCATTTTTGTATATGCACTACACCAACTTTAGTGAAAACAGAAGCTTAGTCTTTTGTTTTATTCAAATTAGGTCAAGCAGTCCCATTCTACCAAAGCTTGGTCAGAAGCACTATAAAAAAAGTAACCATGAGACATAAACACTCTACAATATATCAGCCTGTTGGCTCTTAGCAGTTGCATCTACAAACAAGGCACAAGTTTATAGGCAGCCTAACAAAGAAAAACAAACCACCACCACCACCAAAACGCAAAACAAAGCAGAGAAGCTAAGTACATATTCAGAGAACAAAACACACCCAAACTTCTAGTTGGTCAGACATCCTATGTCAGAAGCAACAAAACAGATAAAGACTGGTCAGAAGAAAAGCTCCTCAATGCTCTTATGTGCAGGTTTCTGTGGGAAAGGCTACAGCTTGCTTTCAATAATCCCCAAATCAGATACAGAATGAAGGAAAACAGAAGTTGAGTCCTTTCACATCATATAATGGAAGTGTGGTGAGGTCGCTGAGGTAGGAAAGAACGGGAGGACAAAGAACTTCATGCAGCTACAAATACTGCTTGCGCTGAACCATCCAGAGAGGGAGAATGTCATCACCTCAGCCACTTCAGGACACCCTCTGAGCAGCCCTCGCAGCAAGCACCAGAGTGGCTGAGCAGCCTGTCTGCCAGGACCTACAACTACTTGAAAGGAGGTTGTAGTGAGGTGGGTGTTGGGTCTCTCCTCCCAAGCGGCAACCTCGCGCCCCCCCCCCCCCAAAACCCAAACCACCACCACCAGCACCAGAACTCAAAACAAATCGAAGAAACTAAGAAAATACCCAGAGGTCTTTAGGAACAGAGGAAACCAGCTGATACAAGATAGGAAAAGGCCTCAAGTTGCATCAGAAGAGGTGCAAATAAAACATGATGAAAAACTTCTCCACCAAAAGGGTGGTCAGGCACTGGCACAGCTGCCCAGGCAGGTGGCCGAGTCTCCATCCTGGTGGTTTTGAGAAGACGAGCAGATGAGGTGCTCAGGGATGTGGCTTAGTAGTGGACAGGTGCGGTTGGACTCGATGATCTCAAAGGTCTTTTCCAATCAAGCGATTCTGTGCCTCCATGAGCGCCCGGCCTCGCTTTCCATGACACACGGTGCAGAACGCAGCCGTGGGCCCAGCCGCCTCCCCGGCCCCCGCGCCGCTCCCCCCCGCTCAGAGCGGGGCACAGGACCCGGCAGCCCCGGCGGAGCGCAGGCGGCCCCTCAGCATCTCCGGCCCGCAGGGAGGGGCCCGCTCCCCGCCCCAGAGAAGCGGCCCCGCCGCGCAGGCCCCGCTCCCCGCACCGGCGGAAGGAGCCCCGGCTCCCTCAGCTCCGGCCTGCCCCTCTTCGCCACGGACGCGTCCCCCTGCCTTCCCTCACCTGCGGCCCTGGCCGCTCCAGAGAAACCCGGCGGGCCCCGGCACCGCTCTCACCCCGCAGCAGAGCCCCCGGCTGCAGCTATCAGCTCAACGCCCGGCCCGGCAGCGGCGAACCGCAGCGCCCACCCCCACTCTCTCCCACCAACCGCCCAGCTCCCCACCCCGCGCGGATAGGCTGCTGCACGCGTCGGTCAAGGACGCGTGAGGCGCGCGGCCCCGCCCCGTGCCCGGCCCCGAGGCATGCTGGGAATTGGAGTCCTCTGGCCCTGAGTGCCCGCTGGGGATTGGAGAGCCCTGGCCCTGAGGGCCCGCGGGTTCCCCTCAGAAACGCCTCTCTCCCTCACTGCGTCACAGAATCACAGAATCTTAGAATGACCGGACATGGAAGGGACCCAAAAGGATCATCCAGTCCAACTCCCGTCCCTACACAGGACACTCCCAACATTCATATCGTGGGACTGAGGGCACTGTCCAAATGCTTCGGGAATGCTGGCAGCCCAGGTGCCAGGGCTGCTTCCCTGGGCAGCTGTTCCAGTGCTCCTCCACCCGCTGGGGGAAGAACCTGTGGGTCACAAGAGAGAAGAGCTGAGTGCCTGTTTCCCCTCCCTCCCTTGTGAGAGAGCAGCAAACAGCTGTGAGAGGCCCTCTCGGTCTCCTCCAGGCTGAACAGACCAAGTGACTTCAGCCGTTCCTCATACGACTTCCCCTCCAGACCCTTCCCCAGCTTTGTGGCCTCCTCTGGATGCTCTCTGGTAGCTCAATGTCCTTTATATCCTGTGGTACCCAAACTGTCCCCAGTGCTCGAGGTGGGGCCACACCAGTGCAGAGCAAAGTGGGACCATCCCCTCCCTCGGCCAGCTGGCGATACCGTTCTTGATGCCCTCTTGGCCCATGTTCAACTTGCCGTCGATCAGAATCCTCAGGTCCCTCTCCTCACGGCTACTCTCCAGCCTCTTGCTCCCTAGTCTGTGTCCCCTACAAGGGGTGGCCAAGGCAGGACTGTGCTTCTGCTACACTCTACAATGTTGCTGTACGGAGATGCAGTGTGTGGGAGCGTTGGGGTCGTCATCCCTCACTGTGTTAGGCTTCTGGTAATGTTCACTGCGCAAAATTCATCTAAGCTGCTGACTTGGGAGATCATTATCTGTTGCCTGTGGCGTAATCCTCTGTGTAAATCATTATGAGCGCTTTGCAGAGGTGTTCTGATGCTTTCAACTCACCATTAAAAAAGGGTTTTTCCCAGCGCAAGGATTGTCTGACCTTTCCTGGATGTTACTGCCCTGTGCTCGGCCACTTGGTTGTTTGTAGTTAAACTTACAGCTTTTCCTGGTGACTTTCCTTGCCTCCTTCTCCCTTGGCTGAACAGCACTTCAGATTTGTACTAGCTGTGGGTTGGTTTTGCGGGGTTTTTTGCTTGCCATTCCAACATATTTGTCTCTCTCTTTGGTTTCATTTACATAACAAAATACCTTTGCTTTCTAGGGCAGGTCAGATTATGTGGCTGGGCAGTCATGAGTGTAGGCTTTGCTGCCTTACCAGGGCTGATTTGGAATAGAGAGGCAAGTGCCACCCAGCAGTGACTGCGTTAGATGAGGTGTGAGCATCCTGTGTCCCATGCTTAGTACAGGGCTGAGACCGCCTCAGTCTTCCTCAGGTAATCTGGTTCTTGTTACACTGTGGTTGCATGCAAAAGCTTTTGTGGTCTGGCTGTTTACACTGAAATAGGAGACCTCTGGGATATGAGCTTTCGGCACTAAAAGGATTTCTTAATGAGTCTGTCATTGGGATCAGACAGGTGAAACCTCTCATTTTTTAAGTCTGTTTTGGTAGATGATTTAAGAGTCAGCTTTGTTCACTTACCCATGTCTTCTTGGCTGCAAATAATGTTACAAATGTGTAAATGAATGAATCATGAATTATTCATGCACCTGTGTTTCCATGGAGCATGATGATTGTAGAGGCATCGCTGACTCTCAATTACATATCTGTGTGTGGATTAAGCAGGTTGTGGATGGTCTGTGGCACAGACACAGGCTGAGGCAGTAGTGTGAGTGCAGCTGCATTGCTTCAAAGCTCACCTGGCTCCACTGGCATTTTGCAATAAAATGCTAACAAGTCCTGCCAGACCTTTGCTGGCTCTGCTTAGGATTGCCTCAGGTTTCTGTGTACCACTTTGCTGAACAGGAATACTAGAGAAAGTACTCTAGGGACCAGGGGCAAAGTGGTTCTGGATAGGGTCTGCTGCCTGCAAAATCAAGTTATTCAGGAGGAACATGGTATTTTTAATGTTATTCTGTGTATTCTGTTGCAAGACCTGCCATCACTGAAAAATCAATAGGCATCATTGATGTAAAATATAGGAATATATTGATGTTTTCCCCAAAAGACTCACATTCTTTTGCATTCCTCAAAACATTTATTCTGAAGATGACTTTATGCATCATATCCTAAAGTAGCAATTTGGCTATTTTTGACTTTTGAAGGTAAAAATTCCACAGCTGGATTATTGAGATCGCTTTATTCCTCGGTCCTTTCATTTGAGAGCAGGGAAAATATGAAGAGGGAAATAGTTATGAAGCAGCTTGATTGCAATTCAGTAGGAATTTTGAAAACTGAGACCAATATTCCAATGGAAGAGGCATGCAGTGTGATGGGGGTTTGAAATTTCCATACAACTTACCTAAGCACACCTGCCTATTTGCTTCATGATGTTTTCTTTTTATTTTGTTTAATTCTCAAAGCACTAGACACATCAATAAGTTTAAGAGGAACTACTCAGCTATGCAATACCCCAGACCATGACTGTCAGCCCTGTTAATTGCTAGTTTCTGGGAAACCGAGGTGTTACAGTCACGGCTTGGCTTTGTTCTAGAATATAATGCAGCTGAATGCTGAACACAAAGGAAGACAAACTCCCTGCCACCAAGAGTTTGTCATTTTAAGCTATTACAATCCCTTATAGACATAGTGATGTAGTTTCTTCTCTGTAGTTCTGCTATCATTCCTTTTTTTCTCCCTGTGTTCCTTAATTCTTCCTACTGAGCATGGATCCTACCTTACTTTCATGGACTACTGTAGCGTTCACTTTGAATGAAAAATAAAGCACATTTTATCAGCTTGTGGAAGTGACCTTCACAGCTAGGTGGCAACAAAAGAATTCCATTAGGCTTCCTTCAGTAAAAAGTGAGAAATGCAATGTTGTGAGAGCACTAAAAGCAGCTGTCTGACTCTAATGTTAGTGACAGTCTCCTTCAATTTAAATATTTGCAATAGCCATAATTAAACACTTAGTAACTGGCATTAAGTTAAAATAGAAATACATTACATAGTCTTACTGCTGTGCAGATTTTAATTCAGATTTATATCCTCCTTGGCTTTGTGCCTAGAATAACTCTTATGAGTTAAAGGCTGGTTTACACAGTATAGAAATTGTCATAGAGAACAAATTATCTTCTAGGTAAGTAAAAGAATTTTTACTTTTTCCGGAAGCAGTCCCTAAATAGATTAAGCAACGTTATGTTCTTCCACTGTTTAAACACTGTAGAGATTCACATCTGCAAACAGAGGGATGGTCTGACTGGGTCACTGAACTTTGACTCTGGCTCCTGGAGGCTATCACCTAAACCTTCTGAATAGTTTTTCTCTCATCCTCTAAAATCAGTGTTGAAACTGGTGAACCTCTTACACATGCATACTGTCACATAACAAGACATTAGAAAATTGACCATGCCTTCTGAAAAGATGCATATGTAAACAGATATTGCTTAGGTTTTGCCCACATTTTTATTCATTTGCAAGATGAGCGTAACCAACCATGGCATAGTATACAACGATAAGGGAAACACAGACCTTAACACTCCTACCCAGGGATTTATAGTTCTTCTGTAGGAGGTCCGATGGTAAGGTTTTGGGTTCTTAATGCTTTTGAGTCTAACAGGAAAAGAAAGTATCAATATAGCTTAAAAATAAACACATTTATATTCTATTTTGCCCGTATGACCCAATTTTTTCTAGTTATACTGTAAAGATGAAATAAAGATTAAAATTCAGCGCTGTAGTAAATAGGCACACTGGGAGATTTCTAGCAGATCTGAATTTTTTCCAAGTGTATTTTATTTAACTTCAGAGTGCAATATACAGCCTGTGGCTCTTCTTCTTGCTGTTTCATAGACAGTCATTTTCTGAGCTCTACCTCTGGCCAGGAAGCGGTGTTGAAGGACCTTGAAGTGTCCTTCCTGACTCTCTTCCAGTTCTTTCCAATGGTTCTATTGCAAAGAGTCCTGCAGAAAAGACACAGAGATGATGAGACTGCAGAGAACACAATTTGTCCTCATTAGAGGATACACTGAACTTATATTTGATAATCTGGCTGGCTGGCAACACTGTTTATTTGCTAATGTGATTGGGAAACTTGTCCACCTCAAACTGGGCATGATGAATAGAAAGATGGCTAGATTTCGTTGCCCAGTTTAAGTTGAATTAAACATAGCTGCAACACTCAAGAACATATTAAGTCATGGTAGAACGACATCTAGACGGTTTTGCTCCATGGCTGCTGTCTAATGTTCTTTGCCAACAGTTTATTCTTGATAGTATAAGTTGCACAAATCTCATCAGACTTAACTGGTTTGCTGATTTTGTTTGTTTATTTTTACAGATGTTAACATCGGAGAGCCACAAAAGCAAAACCATTGTGTAAAGCTAAGCTCAAGAAAAAGACAAAATCTAACTTCAAAAGTACTTTAAAGCCCTGGCTTTTTTGCTCATTCATATGACACCAGAACACTCATACAGACTCAAAACAGGTAATCAAAAATTCTAGCTGTGAATTTATAATTTCTCTTTGTTTATTTAATAAATGTCTCGCATTTGTAATTCTATGGCTGTTTTCCTTTGAATTCTGCATTAATTGCTTCTATGTACTCTGAACTCTATTCAGCAATTAAAGCACATGTTCAAAACCTCAGTTCAAAAAGCAATCCTAATCAGGAAATGCTTTTTTCAAATAGGTCTTCAATGTTTGCTAAAAAGGATAAAGCTTGTCTATATAATCCCTATGTGTTTTGTTTGCCTGAAAAAGGGATTCTGAAAACAAGAAACATTGATACTCTGAAAGATTGCGCTATTTTGTTTTTTAAACTATACACACATGAAAACCACAGTTTTCTTCATTGAATTCAGTGTCATCTAACTTCTTAACAAAACAGGTAGAGTTATTATTATTTCAATGAATTGGGAGATATAGCTCTAACTTTACATTGAGCTACCACAGCTTTTAAAAAGTGATCTCATCATACTTTCATCGCAGCATTCCATATGCTGTGGTACGTGTACTATTACTGGTACAGGAACCACCTCTTCATGTTAAGGGAGCATGAAGCAATGGCAGAGGTGGCAGCGGGAGCAGGAACAGCAGTTCCTCACTCTGTCTTTAGACACTTTCAAAGGCAACACAACCAATGTGAACCAGTATAAAGCCCACTGGCCTGTTCATGCTTCCATCCAATGTTGTGGGATTAGACTGACGAAAGGAGAGGTAAAACCCATGGGAACGATAAATTGGAACATTTCTTGGGTGAAAGATGGGATGAGCATCCTGGATTGTTGTAATGGGATGTGTGTGATGGAAGACTGAGAAAGATAAGGGTTCAAGCAGGCATTCAGAAGCTGTTTCAATGGGATGAGACTGTGTGTTAATAGGAGTGTAGTATGGATGAGCCCTGCTCTGTGGTAGCAGAATGTGTGACAAGAAGGTGCGGTCAAGGCCATGGTTTGGGAAAACCATGCCTACGCAAGAAGCAGGACATTGCTATTGCCAGGCGTGGATGGCACCATCTGCCTCTGCCCCCCTGCCAGTGCTGGCAGTCAAGCAAAGGTCTATGAACAGCAGGTCTATTGCAGAGCTTTTCCCTTATGTAACTCCCAGACCTTCCTTGATGCAAAGCTGGTTTTCTGAGGGGTAATCTTTAAGAGTTCTGCTTGCTTTTTACGCTCCATTCTTTTTTCTACAATCTTTTTCTGCAGGTTTAAAATGCGTTCATCTTTCATGGACCTTTCGCCAGACAGGGACTTTCTTTTTTTCTCTTCTTGCCTGCAAAATCAAAAAGAGGCAATAGGAAGGTAAAATAATATCAACACACAGAATAAGTCCATCTGAACATATATCCCCTTGATAATAATGAATTTTCTCTTGCTTCTGGGAACTGGGTAGACTCAAAACTGGTTTAAATCCTGTAGCTTGATGAATGTGGTATTCACAACTTGCTTCTTGTTGTTTACAGAACAGCATTACTAAACTGTAGAGAATAATTTCTTCCCACAGGATGCCATGATGACAATATCTGAAGTATTTCAAGCCTGACATGACATTCTTTAGCGAAAGCATGTGCAAAACCTGTGATAATATAGCATTTTTTTGCTAGTGAGAACTATAGGAGTTTTCCTTATATGATTATTAGTATTCATCTCAATTGGCATTCCTTGGCAAATGAAAGATATTATTTTTTAGGTAATCTCCATGCCTAGACTCATAATCTATGGGAAGGTGCTGTATTAATTAAGGTTAGTGGGTCTAGGTGGAGCATAAACTGGTAGCATCATGTGTAGTATAGAAAGGCATAAGATAGAGCTTATAGGGTAGTCTTTCTTTTTTTTTTTCCATTATACCTATTTTTCTGTCCTCTGGATTTTACATTCTAACTGGTCTTCTTACTTTCACACAACTGGCAGAATTTACTCACAACTTCTTCATGTAGGTTACTCCACCTTGCATAGTGATCCACTTAACATCCAGCTTTCTATTTTATTCAGCTTTGCCCTTGAATGTGGCTCAGTATGACCAAGCTGTAGCATTAATATTATGTCATGAGCAACTGTGATTCTCTGGCCAAATTCAGTGTTAAAGTAAGTGTCATATCTACCAAAGAACACACATAATTATATATTTTATGACCAGGTTATGATGCCTTCTCCCAGTTGGAGGGATAGTTTTGTAAAAGGTCCTTTTATATTGTCATTCTACAACATTACAATTGCTTTTATTGGTAAACAGATTAAGACTCCAAATGACCAAGAGCAAAGTACACTGAGGCACTGCTCAGCTGATCCTGTAACTGTTATTCTGTCAGTGGCAAGACTACTTTCACAGACAGGTTGCCCCTTGGAAATATTTTACAATGGAACTCTTCCCCTATGGCTTGGGTCTTATACTACATTGTTTTCAATATAACGCATGCTCCTCTTAAGGATCTGCAGCACAGAGGAAAAGGAAGAAGTTCCCTCTGATGCTAAAACCATTGATTTGCCTTAAAAAGTGTCTGTATTAAGATTCTAGGAATTTAGGATCTTCATCTTCATAGAATCATGGAATGGTTTAGGTTGGAAGAGACCCATCCAGTTCCAACCCCCTGCCACGGGCAGGGACACCTCTCACCAGCCCAGGCTGCTCAAGCCCCATCCAACCCGGCCTTGCACCCCTCCAGGGAGGGGGCAGCCACAGCTTCCCTGGGCAACCTCTGCCAGGGCCTCAACACCCTCATTGTGAATAATTTCTTCCTAATATCTAATCTAAATCTTCCCCCTTTCAGTTTAAAGCTGTTCCCCCTCATCCTATCACTACTTGTCCCTGTAAAAAGCCCCTCCCCAGCTTTCCTGGAGCCCCTTGAGGTACCGGGAGGCTCCTCTAACATCTCCCCAGAGCCTTCTCTTTTCCAGGCTGAACAACCCCAACTCTCTAAACTTGTCCTCACAGCAGAGGGACTCCAGTCCTCTGATCATCTTTCTAGCCTCCTCTGGATGTGTTCCAATATCCTCCTTATGGCAGGGATATCTTGGGAGAGATGGCTTTTGTCTGCCTTTTTAGATTCATCTTTTCTGACAGAAAACTCCCTGTAATAGCAGGTAATCTTCAGGGCCACCATTGTCAATTACAGTTCCGCAAATCCTTAGGAACTGTATGAGGGGGAGACTTGAACTGTGTTACACTCTAAACTGAACTCTAAATAAGGGACTCACTTTAGCTTGGCTTCTTATTTCCATTTGCTTTCCTGAGACATCTTCCTGAACATCTCTGCTGTTTTTCTCCTGCTATCCAGTTAAGATAACACTTCCTTATCCTTTTTAATACTGTGACACATTCTGCTGCACTGAGATTAATTCTTAACATTATTCTGTAAATCTAAAAATTATGTACTATCATTTAAGCTAATTGAGAACATGGATTATGTCTATTTGCATTGTAACAAGGCATTGCATTCCAAGGGATATAGGAGAATATAACAATAAGGTTTTATGTAAACACTTGATGATTAAATATTGTCAGTGGGAATAAGCAACAAAACCTTTCATTACATGCAAATTCAGATTCTTGTAAATACAATTACAGGAAATACAGCAAGAGGTTTAACATTATGAAGCAGCAGCAGCTGCTTCTGAGTTAACATTGTAAACAGTTGCTTATTCCCAAGCCAACAGTCAATCCTCTTCTACATTGTCATGTGCCAGTCATCTATGCTATTCCAAAAAGCTGTCAGTCCCATAGATTTTCAGACGCCACACCACATCATAACGGAAACCCAAAGAAGGGAAGGAATGAAAAAAAGAAATTCTAAAATTCTGTTTTTCTGTGATGGTCAGTTGAGAATTTTCAAGATTCAAGACCGATAAAGCTCATATGACCTCTCTCACCCCATATCATGTAAGGTAACAGCCAGTCAGAATGGGGTACTATAATACATAGTTAGAAATATCCACTCCAGATTCAATAGAAAATTATAATTTGTGAAAAAAATAGACAGAAACTATTTTAATTTTACTTTTAAGTTTATCAGCTACTGATATTGAATAAGCACCTTGAATGAACACAAATCTTTAAGAATCACGTGTTCCTAAAAAGCAATGTCAAATCCTTGGTCCAAAAGATAATTCGTTAATTTTCTTTTCCTTTGGTCTCAGACAAGAGACTTCCATCCCTTTGTGAGTATGCCATAATTAAAAAATATAATATTTTGATATTTGTATTTTGATCATTTTTTCAATAGACTTTGAAAAACTTGTGTTATTTTTGAAGTCTGTATATATTTGAAATAATTTAACAAATGCTAGTTTTTGCTTAGTGACCTTGTCAGAAAGTATCTTTTAGTGTTAAGGAATAAGATGAGATTCTTGAATGTACTTATGGTAGTTAGTGGTAGTGTGAGGTGTACGTATGAACTACTCAAAGGAAGAAAAGTGAGGGATTAACAAAAGGTTCAACAGAATTTGGATGTAAAAGAAAACAGTGAAGATGTCTTTGTCACCCACTGATTTTGTTCTGTATTCACTCTCTGTGTAAGCTAAGCATGCAGTCAACAGCAGAAAGAGTTTGGCTCACTATGATGAAGTACAGAACAATTTCAACAGTGATAGGTAAAATATGTGTCTTTCTACTTAAATAATATTCCAGGCATCATAAACTGCAGTTGACATCCCATATTTTTTGTCTCAGTTATCTCCTTAGTGAATATAATGGGTTTTTAAAAGATGGAGCTTTTTACTTCACATTTTACAAACTTGTCATGGAGCTTAGCAGTCCAGCATCTTCTTATTTACATATCCCTTGTAATTATTTAACTATATGCCCTGTAATTTTAGCATCTGGCCAAATGGACTCCAGGTCCAGCAGATCATCTGGCCTATAACTGAAGACTTCATTTACATTTTCAAACTCCACTTGTGCATCAAAAATATGAAGAAATAAGACGTATGACAGCTCTCAATTGACTTATTACTTGTAGGACATGAAGTCAAAATGGCTATTCTAGGCACTAAAATATCAACTTAAGCAGCTAGGACTGTATTTATAAGCTCACCTTACAGAAAGGAGTCTTGTGGAATAAACACAAATATATTTTTAAAAGCAGAAGCAGGACTGCCATACAGTGCAATAAACAATTTTTTTTCATTTCCTTATACTCTCAGTCTCAGTGATTGGGACTGTCTCTACTTCACAGTACCTTGTCTTTTGTCTGTCCTGCACTACTGAATTCTTAGTTACTGCAGTGAGGAAAATGAATGTATCTAACTGTTAGCAGTTCACTGTTAAAGGACTCATTATTTTGACATTTAAGAACACTACACTATTAGATTGATTACTGTTTTGTACTCGTGTGAAGGATTTAAGAATTCAAAATCTGTCTCCCTTCCAAAACAATTAACTGATTAAGCACCTAATTTTAAGTGTGGAAGTGATTGTTATTCATAACAGTGTTTTCCTCATTTGAAATAAAGATTATGAAGCTGTAAAATTGAAGTTCACTCAAAGAATCACAGAACTGGTTGAGGTTGGAAGGGTCCTGTAGAGGTCATCTGATCCAATCCCCCTGCTCAAGCAAAGCCATCTAGAGCTGATGGATCAGGATGGTGCCCAGATGGCTTTTGAGTATCTCCAAGGATGGAGACTCCACAGCTTCTCTGGGCAACCTGTGCCAGTGCTCGGACACCCTCACAGGAAAAGAAGTGTTTCCTGATATTTAGAGGGACCGTCCCGTGTTTCCTCTTTTACCTTTGGTCCTCTCATTGGTCACTACTGAGAAGAGCCTGGGTCTATCTTCCTAACAGTCTCTCTTCATGTATTTAATTTTCTGATCCATCATTGCTGATAAACTCCCTCCTTTTGTTTCAATGCTAGTGAAGAACTCATTACCACCAGCAGGGACCGAGAAACTAAATCTTATTTTCTTATTGCAAACACATACAGAAGTATTTATGGAATTTGTGAAATTAATGAAAGCACAAATATTATGAAGTACCAAACCGAAGTCCATTATGTCACTAATTATCCAATTTTTTCATTAGTCTAGGCTATATTGTTGCAGATCTGAAACAACAGCCACACATAGGAATCACATGGCACATAACTTCAGTACGTTAACATGTATTCAAACACTTATAAATCTTTTGATGCTCATGTTTGAAAGCCGAGAACTCATGTTTGTCCACTTCATATACCAGTGTTGATTTTCAAACTATGTGAAATTCTAGCAATTCAAGGAAAGCCTTCTATATATACTTAATTGATTCTTAAGTGTTCTTAAGCGCTCACAAAGCCACTGCTGTGATGGATGTCACGGCTTAAGGCCTATTAAATGCTGATCTTTCTGTAATTTTTCATGATCCGCTTCCTATTTTGTTTATTATAGCTCATTATATGCTTGCTCAATGTGCTTCTTTTGTGTTGATGCATGTATGTTGTAAATGAAATTGAAAGGAACCCGCTTGGTAGGGATCCAATTAAACTCCAGCTGACACTAACTAAGGCACATTTGTTTCACAAAGCTTAGCTGCCTACTTTAGCTGATTAGCAGTAGCCTTCAACATAATGCAATTTTAGATACAAGATGTAATTTTATATTGATGCAAAAGGTTATCTTGTGAACACTATTGGTAAAATTTGCCTTTCTATGGCTAAAATTATGAATTAATTCTGTAGACACAAAAATTTGCTTTTTACATCTCCTGTGCAGCGTATCAATAATACATCCCAGGGAATTAATCACTCACATTGACTTGATAGATACTTCAGGATTCCATATTTGTGAATTGGATTTAACACACAAAGCCCAGAGTTTGTTTAGAGAGAAATAAAAGCTGCAGCAAATGTCTAGCATTTGTAAATAGGCCAGCATGCCGTGCTTCTACATTAACAGAAATAACAACATAAATTTGCATTCTAGATGAAAATGCATAAATAGACTCCCAAAGAACAACATTTCTGGTATACTTTGAAGATGCCTTTTTATAATAGATGCTCTCAAGTTACGTACATAGATTGCCTGGGATCCACAAAAGGAAATGTCTTATAATATCTATAACAAAACTTTGTATTTTCTTTATTTGGAGAATAAACAGTGCTCCATTAAAATTACTCTATTACTTATCATGGGTCTGACTAGCAAATTAGATGTTTAATTTCACTTGATTTTACCATCTTTGGCTTACTGGTCTGTATGAACAAAAAGTGATTCAAAGTCAGCTTCTCATTCAAGCATAGCTTATTTCAGGTTCAGAACCCTTCTAGAGGTGAATTAAGCAAATGAATGTATTTGAAAGGAACCCAGCACTATACCAAATGCACATCTAGCATAAAAAATAATTCATTAAGCAGTTATAGTGAAACAGGTTTCATATAGTATCCAAGTTCTTAATGTCCAGTTCACATCTCTAGTGGAAAGCAGTGGCTTGAGTTGCTCCCACAGGCTTTCACAACAGCGAACGTTTAGCAGTTAGAGTATATTTCCAGCTCCAACTCCATTTGAGGTTCTTTAGTCATAAAATCTTTTCTCAATATATGCCATAGAAGACAGGGTCACAGATCTGCGCAGTCGATCCACTGCAGCTGCAGCTATTGATTCATTAAACTCATTAAACTATCTTCTTAAGTACTAACATAGTAAAATCCCAGTCTTTGGAGATTAACTATCATCAACAAAACAAATTAGAGACAGGACTAGTGAAAACTTGTTAAATGAATACGTCAATACTGCTTTCCATAATTGAGATTTAGAACTGGGGGATAAATCAATAACATGAATTTAAGAAGCCTCCTTCGGTATCTCAGCAATTAACATGAATCTAAGATATGTCTGAAGTTGTGTTTTTAGCTTGATAGAACATGTCTTCAGAAAGTCAGCCTGAACATCTGCTTGCAAAAAATATTGCAAGACAAACACTGACCTCTTAAACTCACAAAAGGTAAAAGGTGAAAGACAACTTGCAAGAAAACAAAGGTAAATAGTTAAGACTTAGTAAAAATGGCAGAAGATCAAGAGGTCTGCCATATTTTACACTTTGACACAAGCTTTCTTCCTGCTTAGCTGTAATAGTAACTAGCTTTAATTTAGATTCTAAAGTCCTTGTGTAAGGGCCCTGTTTGCTGCATATGTGAAGCATCTATGATGGCTATGGATCCTTTATGACAATGAATAATAAACATGATAATAAATAATAAATATGAATAATGAATGCAAAATTTGATCAGAGAGCCTGTAGGCAAAGATTATTCTCTTTGATCTACTGCTATAATATTTTTAATTTATTACTTATTATTGTTATCAGAAAACCTCTCTCCTAAAATACTTTTAACTTCTAAAATAAGGCCTGCCTTTTTGCATAAAAAATGAAGTTTGAGGAAGAAAACTACAGTCCTAATGCATGGTTTTACTTGAAAAAGAGAAACCACTTCAAGTAGCAAGCTAGAATGATACTAATAAAATCAAATTAGTTCTGATTAGGTGAAAAGGAACAGAAGATAGGCAGAACTTCTTTCTCAATACATAATATTGGCTCTAAATCCTGGGGCAATACTGTCAACACTGGCCTACAGTGTCTTCAATCATAAATTCAAAATGATGAAAAAGATTTGTTAAATCTGATGCAAATTAATTTAAATAAGAAGGGAAAAATTCTGGCCCCGTTGTGATCTTTAACAAAAGTCACACTGATTTATAAAAGGGCAGTATTTTGCTCTTTGCTTGTTTTTCTCCTTAAGGGGCTAGCAAAATATTAACAGAGTTGCAATGTCTTAAATGTCACAGGCTGTTTTATACTGACTTTAAAGCAGCTGCTCGTCCAAGTTCTGCTCTGAACAGGGAAATCTGGTCCAGTTTGTCTAGAAGAAGTTGTTCCTTAGCTTGTTTTTGATGAATTATCTGGTCTCTCTTCTCTTCCTCTGCTGCCTTCTGTGCTTCTCTGAGTAGAGCGAGGCGTTCACGTAGTTCCACTATTGACATTTCACAAATTAAACCATGGCCACCAGTCTAGAGAACATGAAATATAAGTTTAAATAACACTGTAAATACCAAGGGGACAGTATGTGGGAAAATGGTAAAACCAGAATATTTTGATTGTATTCCAAATCATGCTTGTACATATTTTCACTTCAGGAATGGTAAAGTTAGCCCTAACCTAACTGTTATTTTCAAGCTGTTTTTAAGGTGTAGAGCTTACCTTCTGTATGTGTAAAAACGCAAGGCTCATAAAACACAAAGCTTTGAAATATACAGTCGATCAATCATAAATGCATTTACTGTCCAAAAAATTCTGGTTAACTTATCNAATCATGCTTGTACATATTTTCACTTCAGGAATGGTAAAGTTAGCCCTAACCTAACTGTTATTTTCAAGCTGTTTTTAAGGTGTAGAGCTTACCTTCTGTATGTGTAAAAACGCAAGGCTCATAAAACACAAAGCTTTGAAATATACAGTCGATCAATCATAAATGCATTTACTGTCCAAAAAATTCTGGTTAACTTATCTTTTAGTTTTAACAGGACTTTTGCAGTTTCCATATGCAAACCCTGCATTTTTTAGTTTGTAAAACAAAAGCAGACTTTACACTAAAAAATATGCTTTTTTTTGGTATTTATTTCCAAATTATGGATTTGATCTAATATGGCATCTAGTGTTTTTATCTGAAAAGACTAGGACTGAACAATGCTTTGTAGCCAGGAAATTAAGATCTTAAGTCTCCAAGTTAAAGTATTCAAACCTGAATGTATAATGAAGGCTTTTTAAAATCCACATTGCAATGAGAATGATAATGAGTCTGATTGTGAGATGTAAGGAGAGACTTTTGCACCTTAGTTCGCATGCAAAGACAGATAATTTCTAACCAGATTTTTGAAAACTTGAAGTTTTCAGTCCTTGCTCTTACGTGTACTCTTCCTTTCCCCATGTCTACACAGATATACAGCTGCATATATGGAAAACTTGAATGAATCCACACAAGTACTGAGCTTCTGTGTAGCTTTCTTTGCAAAATTTAATTAATTTCACACTAACTAATAATCTTTTACTTATCTTAACACAGTTTTGGAACACACCTTCAGTGTGTAGCTTATACCATGGCATGTTATAATGGAATATGTGGGTGAGGAAATCAAGATACTAGCCTGGCTCTTGCTATATGGTTGTATAACATTATGAGTGAAACATTGGCTTGGATTTTAATCACAAAGACCTTGCTCTACTTAGTTACACAGAAAGCATGATGAGGGGAAGGGAGTGGAATCCAAAAGAATAACCAACCCAAACTGTATTTCTCAGATTGAAATCAAGTGGTAATGATAAATATATGTAAGTAAAACTCATTAAAATTCTTTTAATGGAGAGAAATTATTCAGATAAAGAGCTTTCATTTTTTTAAGAAGTCCTTTTTAGTAGGAAAGGAAAAGCCCTTTGATTGAATATTGAGCAAGCTGTTGACTGAATAGTAGTTGCCTTTCTGCTTCCGAGTTTTTCACAAAATAGAACGTGAAGGGGAAGGAAAAAATATCCAGGAAAAGCGAAGGACACTTTTTTATAGATAGTTGCTCAGATTGTCAGTTTGTCTTCAAGAATTTACTTGAGTCCAATCCCTCTTCTCTGGTCCGTCTCTTTCTTGTGCTGAGGTCTCCAGAACTGGATGCAGTACTCCAGGTGAGGTCTCATGAGAGCAGAGGGGCAGTATCTGCTCCCTTGACCTGCTGATCATGCTTCTTTTGATGCAGTTTTCTGGGCTGCAANAATATACAGTCGATCAATCATAAATGCATTTACTGTCCAAAAAATTCTGGTTAACTTATCTTTTAGTTTTAACAGGACTTTTGCAGTTTCCATATGCAAACCCTGCATTTTTTAGTTTGTAAAACAAAAGCAGACTTTACACTAAAAAATATGCTTTTTTTTGGTATTTATTTCCAAATTATGGATTTGATCTAATATGGCATCTAGTGTTTTTATCTGAAAAGACTAGGACTGAACAATGCTTTGTAGCCAGGAAATTAAGATCTTAAGTCTCCAAGTTAAAGTATTCAAACCTGAATGTATAATGAAGGCTTTTTAAAATCCACATTGCAATGAGAATGATAATGAGTCTGATTGTGAGATGTAAGGAGAGACTTTTGCACCTTAGTTCGCATGCAAAGACAGATAATTTCTAACCAGATTTTTGAAAACTTGAAGTTTTCAGTCCTTGCTCTTACGTGTACTCTTCCTTTCCCCATGTCTACACAGATATACAGCTGCATATATGGAAAACTTGAATGAATCCACACAAGTACTGAGCTTCTGTGTAGCTTTCTTTGCAAAATTTAATTAATTTCACACTAACTAATAATCTTTTACTTATCTTAACACAGTTTTGGAACACACCTTCAGTGTGTAGCTTATACCATGGCATGTTATAATGGAATATGTGGGTGAGGAAATCAAGATACTAGCCTGGCTCTTGCTATATGGTTGTATAACATTATGAGTGAAACATTGGCTTGGATTTTAATCACAAAGACCTTGCTCTACTTAGTTACACAGAAAGCATGATGAGGGGAAGGGAGTGGAATCCAAAAGAATAACCAACCCAAACTGTATTTCTCAGATTGAAATCAAGTGGTAATGATAAATATATGTAAGTAAAACTCATTAAAATTCTTTTAATGGAGAGAAATTATTCAGATAAAGAGCTTTCATTTTTTTAAGAAGTCCTTTTTAGTAGGAAAGGAAAAGCCCTTTGATTGAATATTGAGCAAGCTGTTGACTGAATAGTAGTTGCCTTTCTGCTTCCGAGTTTTTCACAAAATAGAACGTGAAGGGGAAGGAAAAAATATCCAGGAAAAGCGAAGGACACTTTTTTATAGATAGTTGCTCAGATTGTCAGTTTGTCTTCAAGAATTTACTTGAGTCCAATCCCTCTTCTCTGGTCCGTCTCTTTCTTGTGCTGAGGTCTCCAGAACTGGATGCAGTACTCCAGGTGAGGTCTCATGAGAGCAGAGGGGCAGTATCTGCTCCCTTGACCTGCTGATCATGCTTCTTTTGATGCAGTTTTCTGGGCTGCAAGCCCGCATTGCCAGGTCATATTGAATTTTTCATCTATCAGTGTTCCTGAGTCCTCCTCTGCAGGGTTAGTCTCAATCAATTCTTTCCCAAGTCTGTATTGATATTAGAAATTGTCCCAGCCCAGGTGCGGGACCTTGCACTTGGTGTTGCTGAACTTCATGAAGTTCATATGGGCACGCTCCTCAAGCCTGTCAAGGTTCCTTTCATCATCCATCTTGGTGTCATCTGCAAACTTGTTGAGGGTGCACTTAATCCCACTATCTATGTCATTAGGGAAGTTATTAAATAGTATTGGTCCCAGTATAGACCCTTGAGAGACACCACTCATTATTGGTTTCTGCATGGGTATTGACTCATTGACTGTAACTCTTCGGATGTGGCCATCCAGCCAATTTCATCTACATCTAACAGTCCATCCATATCATTCAGATCCATTCTCTTGTACTTGCAATATGACCTATATGGCCACTCCATTTTCAATAGCCTTACACTTCAGTAATCTTACCCATAGGATAAGCTTGAACTTTGAATCAATTTTTCATTTAAGACTTGAAATCTGCTGTGTTTTTCTGCTTTGTCTTTTGAGATGAGCTAGATGGGAGAATTTATTTAAAGTCGTATTTTGCACATAGAAACAAACAGTATTTCAACAGAAGCTTGGTGTGAGGGGTTGACAGCCACTGTAAGTGGCAATGAAATGAACTAGATTCAAAAATAATAAAGTACTGACATTCCAGTCACCTTCATTTTCTGAATGAGAGCCTGCATCATTTTACAGAACTTCCTGTGATTGAAAAAATAATGACATTTCCACATCTGACTATATCATATCGTTGTGTCTTTGTAGCCTGCATCTTGTGAGTGAATCATTGGGGTAACAAATGTGCAGTGAGACCACAGTAAGGGTTGTGTTTAGCGTTGACACCACATGCAACTCTATCTGATGCAGCAAAAGACCTATGGACTGGAGTACCTTTTGGCACTTCCATGCAGACAGTTTACAGTTCCTGTCATGTACTGTAATTCTTTGCACTCAGCATTTTTTTCCCCTGATTTTCCTCTGTGGTTCAGTAATATTTCTCCACAAATGGTTGGAGTGAGTCTGGGTTTGAAAAAAGAGAGTTGCCTTCTTTGGCTGGAAAAGAAGTGGAGAAGTGATGGCAGCAGCCATAAAGGCAACTGGAGAGTAAAGGAGGATGGGACATCCAGAGAGCTGAATTTATTCTTGTTTAATCATTTGACACTTTAAGATAACGTGTTCTAAAATCTGATAAATGAGATGGGGGATTTATCTGGTGATTGCAAAGACAGTAGGTAGCTTTGGAATTAATGAACAGCTCAGTTCTCTTCAGGAGGAGATAAAACCAAAGCATCATACTGACTGTTCCAACAGCCCCGTGGAAGGAAGACCTTTTCCTGTACGGTTCCTGCAGACTAGTCATCGATGCTTTTTAATTTGTAATCTACATTTGAATACTCATGAAAGTGAAAAAAAAACCAAAACAAAAGGATTATATTAAAAATTGATAGTGCAATTTTATAATATTCTACATTATTCTTCTTTCAGTGTGGATAAGAAAAATGGTAGAGTATACTTTGCTTCCAATTCAGTGATAACAGATTTCCAGATGCTGCCTAAGTCTGAAAATTCTGCAAAAGTGGGCATTGCAAAGCCCAGTCTTTGACAGTCTCAGTTGCTGTGCATCAACACTAAGTCAAAAAAGTTTGGGATATATTTACTGTAAATAACCACACACGCTCAAATTATTTGCACAGTACATGCACAACAGCCCAGCAGGTTTTGGGTTCTCTTGACCATCTCTTTCACATACTTGAATGTTGACAGTTTTGAAAGCACAGGAAATCCATTTTGGTAATTCCCATTACAATCAGCACTGTACACCAGTCCAAACTTTGTGCTTATTCAATCCTTTCCCTTCTTACCCAGGATCGACAAATCTGTGAATTCGTGAAGATGGACAGAACATGTTGTTATCACTTGACAGTCTCTTCTGGAAAGATATTGGGAATCCCAGATCCTACTGGCACAATTCTAAGAAAGTTCTCACTGTCAGAATATTCTTCCTGGTAAAATTTTCATTTTATAAACTTTAGGAAGGTTCCAGTTGAGATCTAACCTTTGTGTCACGGGGTCACTATACTTAATTCCATGCATCCAGACTGCAATGTCTCTGCATATCTGCATACAGTACACAGTTCCTCTGAATGTGTGAAACATATACAATATACATGTATGTAAGAACAGTAGGTTTTTCCTTCTGAGCTTACCTCAGTTAAATCAACAAACTTGTGTCTGAGGACTGGTAAAGACTCAATAGCTCGTATTTGTTGAATTAGTTCATATCTTTTCCTAAACTTCTTTTCCTCTTCTTCTAAAGCTTGCCGAAGGAGTTCTTGATTTTCTTCAGAAACTTCCTGAACTGAAAGAAAAGAACTAATCTCTGTTAGCTGGCTGCATATTTTAACAAGTAGTCCATCTGGAGGAAAATTCATATGCATTTGTGAATAATGATAATAATACTGATCTAAAGGTACTTGAGGGAACAGTCTGGCGATAGTGGGAGGAATGATTAGAGAAACAAATGAGTAGTTCCCACCTCCACTATCAATCATACTATTNGTTGCTCAGATTGTCAGTTTGTCTTCAAGAATTTACTTGAGTCCAATCCCTCTTCTCTGGTCCGTCTCTTTCTTGTGCTGAGGTCTCCAGAACTGGATGCAGTACTCCAGGTGAGGTCTCATGAGAGCAGAGGGGCAGTATCTGCTCCCTTGACCTGCTGATCATGCTTCTTTTGATGCAGTTTTCTGGGCTGCAAGCCCGCATTGCCAGGTCATATTGAATTTTTCATCTATCAGTGTTCCTGAGTCCTCCTCTGCAGGGTTAGTCTCAATCAATTCTTTCCCAAGTCTGTATTGATATTAGAAATTGTCCCAGCCCAGGTGCGGGACCTTGCACTTGGTGTTGCTGAACTTCATGAAGTTCATATGGGCACGCTCCTCAAGCCTGTCAAGGTTCCTTTCATCATCCATCTTGGTGTCATCTGCAAACTTGTTGAGGGTGCACTTAATCCCACTATCTATGTCATTAGGGAAGTTATTAAATAGTATTGGTCCCAGTATAGACCCTTGAGAGACACCACTCATTATTGGTTTCTGCATGGGTATTGACTCATTGACTGTAACTCTTCGGATGTGGCCATCCAGCCAATTTCATCTACATCTAACAGTCCATCCATATCATTCAGATCCATTCTCTTGTACTTGCAATATGACCTATATGGCCACTCCATTTTCAATAGCCTTACACTTCAGTAATCTTACCCATAGGATAAGCTTGAACTTTGAATCAATTTTTCATTTAAGACTTGAAATCTGCTGTGTTTTTCTGCTTTGTCTTTTGAGATGAGCTAGATGGGAGAATTTATTTAAAGTCGTATTTTGCACATAGAAACAAACAGTATTTCAACAGAAGCTTGGTGTGAGGGGTTGACAGCCACTGTAAGTGGCAATGAAATGAACTAGATTCAAAAATAATAAAGTACTGACATTCCAGTCACCTTCATTTTCTGAATGAGAGCCTGCATCATTTTACAGAACTTCCTGTGATTGAAAAAATAATGACATTTCCACATCTGACTATATCATATCGTTGTGTCTTTGTAGCCTGCATCTTGTGAGTGAATCATTGGGGTAACAAATGTGCAGTGAGACCACAGTAAGGGTTGTGTTTAGCGTTGACACCACATGCAACTCTATCTGATGCAGCAAAAGACCTATGGACTGGAGTACCTTTTGGCACTTCCATGCAGACAGTTTACAGTTCCTGTCATGTACTGTAATTCTTTGCACTCAGCATTTTTTTCCCCTGATTTTCCTCTGTGGTTCAGTAATATTTCTCCACAAATGGTTGGAGTGAGTCTGGGTTTGAAAAAAGAGAGTTGCCTTCTTTGGCTGGAAAAGAAGTGGAGAAGTGATGGCAGCAGCCATAAAGGCAACTGGAGAGTAAAGGAGGATGGGACATCCAGAGAGCTGAATTTATTCTTGTTTAATCATTTGACACTTTAAGATAACGTGTTCTAAAATCTGATAAATGAGATGGGGGATTTATCTGGTGATTGCAAAGACAGTAGGTAGCTTTGGAATTAATGAACAGCTCAGTTCTCTTCAGGAGGAGATAAAACCAAAGCATCATACTGACTGTTCCAACAGCCCCGTGGAAGGAAGACCTTTTCCTGTACGGTTCCTGCAGACTAGTCATCGATGCTTTTTAATTTGTAATCTACATTTGAATACTCATGAAAGTGAAAAAAAAACCAAAACAAAAGGATTATATTAAAAATTGATAGTGCAATTTTATAATATTCTACATTATTCTTCTTTCAGTGTGGATAAGAAAAATGGTAGAGTATACTTTGCTTCCAATTCAGTGATAACAGATTTCCAGATGCTGCCTAAGTCTGAAAATTCTGCAAAAGTGGGCATTGCAAAGCCCAGTCTTTGACAGTCTCAGTTGCTGTGCATCAACACTAAGTCAAAAAAGTTTGGGATATATTTACTGTAAATAACCACACACGCTCAAATTATTTGCACAGTACATGCACAACAGCCCAGCAGGTTTTGGGTTCTCTTGACCATCTCTTTCACATACTTGAATGTTGACAGTTTTGAAAGCACAGGAAATCCATTTTGGTAATTCCCATTACAATCAGCACTGTACACCAGTCCAAACTTTGTGCTTATTCAATCCTTTCCCTTCTTACCCAGGATCGACAAATCTGTGAATTCGTGAAGATGGACAGAACATGTTGTTATCACTTGACAGTCTCTTCTGGAAAGATATTGGGAATCCCAGATCCTACTGGCACAATTCTAAGAAAGTTCTCACTGTCAGAATATTCTTCCTGGTAAAATTTTCATTTTATAAACTTTAGGAAGGTTCCAGTTGAGATCTAACCTTTGTGTCACGGGGTCACTATACTTAATTCCATGCATCCAGACTGCAATGTCTCTGCATATCTGCATACAGTACACAGTTCCTCTGAATGTGTGAAACATATACAATATACATGTATGTAAGAACAGTAGGTTTTTCCTTCTGAGCTTACCTCAGTTAAATCAACAAACTTGTGTCTGAGGACTGGTAAAGACTCAATAGCTCGTATTTGTTGAATTAGTTCATATCTTTTCCTAAACTTCTTTTCCTCTTCTTCTAAAGCTTGCCGAAGGAGTTCTTGATTTTCTTCAGAAACTTCCTGAACTGAAAGAAAAGAACTAATCTCTGTTAGCTGGCTGCATATTTTAACAAGTAGTCCATCTGGAGGAAAATTCATATGCATTTGTGAATAATGATAATAATACTGATCTAAAGGTACTTGAGGGAACAGTCTGGCGATAGTGGGAGGAATGATTAGAGAAACAAATGAGTAGTTCCCACCTCCACTATCAATCATACTATTCAACACATAAACACACTGTAAACATACATAAGGTAGACACTTTGAATTTATAATTGCTTTATAATTTCTCTTCAAATTAGTGCATACTGTTTCATTGTTTAATAAAACAGCAAATATTAAGAGTTTTTCAAGCTATATATATGACAGAAATCATTGATTTGCAAAGGCTGGTAGGCTTCGCTAGATAATTTCAGAGTGGCTCATACCAGCTCCCCACCTCAGCCTTTACTGATACAAGGAGATACACAGGCAGACAAAAGTCTGCTAACCAACATATGTACAACTACAGGTAGCCTGTTCATACAGTAGGTGTTAACATGCAATTTCATTGGAATATGCAGCCGTGCCAAGTCAGAACAGTATTCTCCCTGGACTTAATTAGCTAATGCATTAACTGAAGAATTCTTTAAGAATAATGGAGGATAAGTAACATTATTTCCCCTTCCCTTGTAATGACTGGTCTGTCTTGGAGGCACTATAACTTTCTATCTAATGATAGTGTCTTTCTAAAAGACGGTTTTTCTTTCCTTAGCTACAGTCTTCTCTGAACTGTCTTCTCTGGAGAATACAATAATCACACAGTGGTTGCTAGGCAAATCCTTTCTTAATGATATGAATCACTAGAATCTGAGCTTCATAACTTCATTTGACAAAAAGTACAGTCATTCACATATTTTGCTTTTAGATGGAAGGGAAAATAGTTGCAGAACATTAGTGCTGTATTTCTCCCTTTTAAACAATTCCCTTGACCAGTAGCTTAGAATTTCTAATCTACCCATTACCAGCTTATTCCTGGATTTAATATTCATGCATTCATGGGAATGTATAGCCTGGATCTTTCCCTTAACTTCCCTTTCCTTTCTGTAAAAATTGTAATTGGCTACTAAAAGAAAGATAAAGTAATCTTGGAACATTTGGCATCATCACTCATTTTTCTGGCAATATATAAATACCTATCTGCTGTTTGTATTTCTGGAGCTTTATTTTTGCTTGCTTAGCATTCTTGTGTCCTTCCACGATCTGCTCCACCAGCTCTCTCATTTCTTTCTGTTCTTGGAGACGTTTCTCTGCATACTGGTGCATTAGTTCTGCCTTCTAAATTCCAAACAAACAGGTTAATAAAATTCCTGATAATGGGAGATTTGAGTGCCTCAAATCATTGAAGTAGTGCAATGACAAACGGTTTCAAAATATTACATCATCCACAAAAGTAGCAAAGGACATAGGCTGGGGACAACATGGAGACCCAAATTTAAGTTCCCCTCTCTGTGTTGTATTCACCCACAACAGTCACTCGTAACATTTGCGCTGCTATTTTTCCAGGATTCCCTCCTACATGTTTCCGAAAGCAGATAATAATGCCATCTCTGGATCTGGTTGTGAGATACCAAGAAAAGTGCCAAGCTAACACACAGCTGGTTGTGTGCCTGCAGGATCTTCTTGGGCCTAAATCATATCTCTGTAACATAGAGAAGGTCCACTTTTGGCTAATGTGTTCCTTTCTTTGTCAGAGGAAATGAATAGGAAGCAGAAAACTGGATTTTCCCAGACTAGATTCCTTCCTGCATGTTCTGGTTTAGATGGAAGACTTTTGAGAGAAGAAGGGAGGGCAGCATGAGAGCTGTTAGTGAATGGAGAATCAATGCTGGGTATTTCTGGACATCTTCATATGGATGAGGTGCCCTGCTGGCATCTGTAGGCAAGTGAAGGGAGCTGCCTGGAATTGGTCAGGTTAGAGCAATTCTGATTTACATATCCCCATATCTGTACATATCAGGACATTGCTGTTATTAAATACAACAGGTATGTTCTGAAAATGAGGTGAATAATTACAACAATTTTTGAANGGTGCGGGACCTTGCACTTGGTGTTGCTGAACTTCATGAAGTTCATATGGGCACGCTCCTCAAGCCTGTCAAGGTTCCTTTCATCATCCATCTTGGTGTCATCTGCAAACTTGTTGAGGGTGCACTTAATCCCACTATCTATGTCATTAGGGAAGTTATTAAATAGTATTGGTCCCAGTATAGACCCTTGAGAGACACCACTCATTATTGGTTTCTGCATGGGTATTGACTCATTGACTGTAACTCTTCGGATGTGGCCATCCAGCCAATTTCATCTACATCTAACAGTCCATCCATATCATTCAGATCCATTCTCTTGTACTTGCAATATGACCTATATGGCCACTCCATTTTCAATAGCCTTACACTTCAGTAATCTTACCCATAGGATAAGCTTGAACTTTGAATCAATTTTTCATTTAAGACTTGAAATCTGCTGTGTTTTTCTGCTTTGTCTTTTGAGATGAGCTAGATGGGAGAATTTATTTAAAGTCGTATTTTGCACATAGAAACAAACAGTATTTCAACAGAAGCTTGGTGTGAGGGGTTGACAGCCACTGTAAGTGGCAATGAAATGAACTAGATTCAAAAATAATAAAGTACTGACATTCCAGTCACCTTCATTTTCTGAATGAGAGCCTGCATCATTTTACAGAACTTCCTGTGATTGAAAAAATAATGACATTTCCACATCTGACTATATCATATCGTTGTGTCTTTGTAGCCTGCATCTTGTGAGTGAATCATTGGGGTAACAAATGTGCAGTGAGACCACAGTAAGGGTTGTGTTTAGCGTTGACACCACATGCAACTCTATCTGATGCAGCAAAAGACCTATGGACTGGAGTACCTTTTGGCACTTCCATGCAGACAGTTTACAGTTCCTGTCATGTACTGTAATTCTTTGCACTCAGCATTTTTTTCCCCTGATTTTCCTCTGTGGTTCAGTAATATTTCTCCACAAATGGTTGGAGTGAGTCTGGGTTTGAAAAAAGAGAGTTGCCTTCTTTGGCTGGAAAAGAAGTGGAGAAGTGATGGCAGCAGCCATAAAGGCAACTGGAGAGTAAAGGAGGATGGGACATCCAGAGAGCTGAATTTATTCTTGTTTAATCATTTGACACTTTAAGATAACGTGTTCTAAAATCTGATAAATGAGATGGGGGATTTATCTGGTGATTGCAAAGACAGTAGGTAGCTTTGGAATTAATGAACAGCTCAGTTCTCTTCAGGAGGAGATAAAACCAAAGCATCATACTGACTGTTCCAACAGCCCCGTGGAAGGAAGACCTTTTCCTGTACGGTTCCTGCAGACTAGTCATCGATGCTTTTTAATTTGTAATCTACATTTGAATACTCATGAAAGTGAAAAAAAAACCAAAACAAAAGGATTATATTAAAAATTGATAGTGCAATTTTATAATATTCTACATTATTCTTCTTTCAGTGTGGATAAGAAAAATGGTAGAGTATACTTTGCTTCCAATTCAGTGATAACAGATTTCCAGATGCTGCCTAAGTCTGAAAATTCTGCAAAAGTGGGCATTGCAAAGCCCAGTCTTTGACAGTCTCAGTTGCTGTGCATCAACACTAAGTCAAAAAAGTTTGGGATATATTTACTGTAAATAACCACACACGCTCAAATTATTTGCACAGTACATGCACAACAGCCCAGCAGGTTTTGGGTTCTCTTGACCATCTCTTTCACATACTTGAATGTTGACAGTTTTGAAAGCACAGGAAATCCATTTTGGTAATTCCCATTACAATCAGCACTGTACACCAGTCCAAACTTTGTGCTTATTCAATCCTTTCCCTTCTTACCCAGGATCGACAAATCTGTGAATTCGTGAAGATGGACAGAACATGTTGTTATCACTTGACAGTCTCTTCTGGAAAGATATTGGGAATCCCAGATCCTACTGGCACAATTCTAAGAAAGTTCTCACTGTCAGAATATTCTTCCTGGTAAAATTTTCATTTTATAAACTTTAGGAAGGTTCCAGTTGAGATCTAACCTTTGTGTCACGGGGTCACTATACTTAATTCCATGCATCCAGACTGCAATGTCTCTGCATATCTGCATACAGTACACAGTTCCTCTGAATGTGTGAAACATATACAATATACATGTATGTAAGAACAGTAGGTTTTTCCTTCTGAGCTTACCTCAGTTAAATCAACAAACTTGTGTCTGAGGACTGGTAAAGACTCAATAGCTCGTATTTGTTGAATTAGTTCATATCTTTTCCTAAACTTCTTTTCCTCTTCTTCTAAAGCTTGCCGAAGGAGTTCTTGATTTTCTTCAGAAACTTCCTGAACTGAAAGAAAAGAACTAATCTCTGTTAGCTGGCTGCATATTTTAACAAGTAGTCCATCTGGAGGAAAATTCATATGCATTTGTGAATAATGATAATAATACTGATCTAAAGGTACTTGAGGGAACAGTCTGGCGATAGTGGGAGGAATGATTAGAGAAACAAATGAGTAGTTCCCACCTCCACTATCAATCATACTATTCAACACATAAACACACTGTAAACATACATAAGGTAGACACTTTGAATTTATAATTGCTTTATAATTTCTCTTCAAATTAGTGCATACTGTTTCATTGTTTAATAAAACAGCAAATATTAAGAGTTTTTCAAGCTATATATATGACAGAAATCATTGATTTGCAAAGGCTGGTAGGCTTCGCTAGATAATTTCAGAGNAAGGATTATATTAAAAATTGATAGTGCAATTTTATAATATTCTACATTATTCTTCTTTCAGTGTGGATAAGAAAAATGGTAGAGTATACTTTGCTTCCAATTCAGTGATAACAGATTTCCAGATGCTGCCTAAGTCTGAAAATTCTGCAAAAGTGGGCATTGCAAAGCCCAGTCTTTGACAGTCTCAGTTGCTGTGCATCAACACTAAGTCAAAAAAGTTTGGGATATATTTACTGTAAATAACCACACACGCTCAAATTATTTGCACAGTACATGCACAACAGCCCAGCAGGTTTTGGGTTCTCTTGACCATCTCTTTCACATACTTGAATGTTGACAGTTTTGAAAGCACAGGAAATCCATTTTGGTAATTCCCATTACAATCAGCACTGTACACCAGTCCAAACTTTGTGCTTATTCAATCCTTTCCCTTCTTACCCAGGATCGACAAATCTGTGAATTCGTGAAGATGGACAGAACATGTTGTTATCACTTGACAGTCTCTTCTGGAAAGATATTGGGAATCCCAGATCCTACTGGCACAATTCTAAGAAAGTTCTCACTGTCAGAATATTCTTCCTGGTAAAATTTTCATTTTATAAACTTTAGGAAGGTTCCAGTTGAGATCTAACCTTTGTGTCACGGGGTCACTATACTTAATTCCATGCATCCAGACTGCAATGTCTCTGCATATCTGCATACAGTACACAGTTCCTCTGAATGTGTGAAACATATACAATATACATGTATGTAAGAACAGTAGGTTTTTCCTTCTGAGCTTACCTCAGTTAAATCAACAAACTTGTGTCTGAGGACTGGTAAAGACTCAATAGCTCGTATTTGTTGAATTAGTTCATATCTTTTCCTAAACTTCTTTTCCTCTTCTTCTAAAGCTTGCCGAAGGAGTTCTTGATTTTCTTCAGAAACTTCCTGAACTGAAAGAAAAGAACTAATCTCTGTTAGCTGGCTGCATATTTTAACAAGTAGTCCATCTGGAGGAAAATTCATATGCATTTGTGAATAATGATAATAATACTGATCTAAAGGTACTTGAGGGAACAGTCTGGCGATAGTGGGAGGAATGATTAGAGAAACAAATGAGTAGTTCCCACCTCCACTATCAATCATACTATTCAACACATAAACACACTGTAAACATACATAAGGTAGACACTTTGAATTTATAATTGCTTTATAATTTCTCTTCAAATTAGTGCATACTGTTTCATTGTTTAATAAAACAGCAAATATTAAGAGTTTTTCAAGCTATATATATGACAGAAATCATTGATTTGCAAAGGCTGGTAGGCTTCGCTAGATAATTTCAGAGTGGCTCATACCAGCTCCCCACCTCAGCCTTTACTGATACAAGGAGATACACAGGCAGACAAAAGTCTGCTAACCAACATATGTACAACTACAGGTAGCCTGTTCATACAGTAGGTGTTAACATGCAATTTCATTGGAATATGCAGCCGTGCCAAGTCAGAACAGTATTCTCCCTGGACTTAATTAGCTAATGCATTAACTGAAGAATTCTTTAAGAATAATGGAGGATAAGTAACATTATTTCCCCTTCCCTTGTAATGACTGGTCTGTCTTGGAGGCACTATAACTTTCTATCTAATGATAGTGTCTTTCTAAAAGACGGTTTTTCTTTCCTTAGCTACAGTCTTCTCTGAACTGTCTTCTCTGGAGAATACAATAATCACACAGTGGTTGCTAGGCAAATCCTTTCTTAATGATATGAATCACTAGAATCTGAGCTTCATAACTTCATTTGACAAAAAGTACAGTCATTCACATATTTTGCTTTTAGATGGAAGGGAAAATAGTTGCAGAACATTAGTGCTGTATTTCTCCCTTTTAAACAATTCCCTTGACCAGTAGCTTAGAATTTCTAATCTACCCATTACCAGCTTATTCCTGGATTTAATATTCATGCATTCATGGGAATGTATAGCCTGGATCTTTCCCTTAACTTCCCTTTCCTTTCTGTAAAAATTGTAATTGGCTACTAAAAGAAAGATAAAGTAATCTTGGAACATTTGGCATCATCACTCATTTTTCTGGCAATATATAAATACCTATCTGCTGTTTGTATTTCTGGAGCTTTATTTTTGCTTGCTTAGCATTCTTGTGTCCTTCCACGATCTGCTCCACCAGCTCTCTCATTTCTTTCTGTTCTTGGAGACGTTTCTCTGCATACTGGTGCATTAGTTCTGCCTTCTAAATTCCAAACAAACAGGTTAATAAAATTCCTGATAATGGGAGATTTGAGTGCCTCAAATCATTGAAGTAGTGCAATGACAAACGGTTTCAAAATATTACATCATCCACAAAAGTAGCAAAGGACATAGGCTGGGGACAACATGGAGACCCAAATTTAAGTTCCCCTCTCTGTGTTGTATTCACCCACAACAGTCACTCGTAACATTTGCGCTGCTATTTTTCCAGGATTCCCTCCTACATGTTTCCGAAAGCAGATAATAATGCCATCTCTGGATCTGGTTGTGAGATACCAAGAAAAGTGCCAAGCTAACACACAGCTGGTTGTGTGCCTGCAGGATCTTCTTGGGCCTAAATCATATCTCTGTAACATAGAGAAGGTCCACTTTTGGCTAATGTGTTCCTTTCTTTGTCAGAGGAAATGAATAGGAAGCAGAAAACTGGATTTTCCCAGACTAGATTCCTTCCTGCATGTTCTGGTTTAGATGGAAGACTTTTGAGAGAAGAAGGGAGGGCAGCATGAGAGCTGTTAGTGAATGGAGAATCAATGCTGGGTATTTCTGGACATCTTCATATGGATGAGGTGCCCTGCTGGCATCTGTAGGCAAGTGAAGGGAGCTGCCTGGAATTGGTCAGGTTAGAGCAATTCTGATTTACATATCCCCATATCTGTACATATCAGGACATTGCTGTTATTAAATACAACAGGTATGTTCTGAAAATGAGGTGAATAATTACAACAATTTTTGAAATGAATGTGAGCATTCACACTATGCTTAGTTGTACATAGTAGGGTTCACTTTAAGTTCTTGCTGCAGCTTGTCTAAACAGACATAAGGACTCACTGCCAAGGAAGGCTGAAAGTATTTTTAAAGGGAATAGAAGTTGCTCATTAAGCAAGCGTCCTTTTTGCTATGTGGTCTTTATGAAAATCTTATGCATTTTTGGTCCCATCTCAAGTTGCTGAGGCACTGCACTGTGAGAGGTGGCCCAGAGAAAAGTGCTGGCTGGCCTACAGGGCATAGCAGCAAGCTGGGCTCATAGAAAATAAAAGCCTGTGATAGGGACTATGACAAATTTAAAATCTGTAGCACCAGTTATTTCTTGATCACTTGTTTAGTTTATAGGAAAAGCACTGGGAAAAATGTAATGTGAGTCTGGGGAAAAAAATAAAAAGATCTAGCAATGTTTTTGTGAAACTGTGATTTACCAGATTGGAAACTGTGTGAAAATACTTCTTAGCATACATATTCAGTTTTCCATGCATATAGATTCAAAGAAGGTTCTCTGCCTGAATTTTCCTCTAAGAGAGATCTAGGCATGTCAGATAATATGAAGTAGATTGAATTATATCACTTTAAGCAAAGAAATTTCATGTTTGTAACTCTCATTTTACAAGACAATGAAATTAGTCATAAATTGGTGGTTTAGTTACAAATGGTGCTTTAGAATCTCAGTACCTGTTTAAAAAGGATATGCATGATGACATGAATAGAAGGGAGAACTCTTTAATCTTCAGTTTTACTGAATTTACTTTGTGATATAAATCAAATCAAACACTTGCAAAAAGCACTTTAATGTATAAGCATTGCACTATTTTTCCATTGTTTGCCGACTCCAGTGAGGAGATACTTTATAAAGCTTTTACACTTTCTTATAGTAGGTATCATCTGTGGTACATATGTTTTGCACTGACTGAATGTAAGCAAAATTGGATCAACATTATATGCATTACCTTTTCCCTCATTAGACTGGCTTTCTTCTTGTTTTCTTGAATTATATTCTGACGGGCTAGAACTGCCTCTTCATGACTCAGTTTCCCTTGAAGCCTCCTACACTCTATTTCAGCCAGCTGCTCTTCCAAATCTTTTCCACGCATCTGTTTTTGCCATTCCAAGAATTCGGATGGGTCTCCAGCCCCTTGTAGCAGATTTTCAATTCTGCAAGAGAGAAGGAAGAGTATACTATTCTAGATATCTGGGTATGCGGTCCTGCCTTGGTTTGTAAAAGCAGTGTTTTTTGTGACTTAAGATGTTTGATCTTTGCAGAGAAATAAAGCAGTCATCATCAAGTCATTTGACAAATATATATTTTAACTCCAGTCTGAAAGGAGCTCTGACTATGTGGACAGCCTGGGAAAACCAGGCTGGAAAAAAAGTGCATAAGGGCATGGACTTGAAAGTTTTCAGTAAAACAAAGTCCCAAGAGAGGGCAAACTTAAGCTTCATATGGATTCTCCTAGGGAGCAAGGAGAATCAGGCTGAAGGTAGGTACATTTTCTCAGAGAATTACTTTTCTTAAAGGTAGAGAGTACAAATACATTTTCTCTCTGGCAATCTTCTTGGCCACTTTAACACAGAGAACTAAAAACTCTTTGCCTTAATTCTATTTCTGTTTTGTATTTTGTCAATTAAATAATATTGCTATAAAGAGGCAAAGAAATATTCAGCTATCAAGCAAACCCATATTCTTATTTTTTGTGCTTGGCTGAGAGAGAGAAGCATAACAAAACCCTGGGGCAGGCCCATCAAAGTCCTGCAACAGAGGATTGAATGAGCCAAGAATTAGGGCAGAGACATGAAAATGCAGTGAATTGTGCCTTACTGGTCCCCAATGCATATATATATGTATCTGTTGTGTGTTAAATTCAGCTCAAGATTAAAGCTCAATATAAAATAGTGTTAAATTACAGGGAAAATCTATTCCGTTGCTGAGTGGAACAAAATTCTGCAAGATAGTGTGAACAGTATCATACGTAATACAAAAGAACCTCAATATACACACATAGTTGATGAGAGAAGCTGAATGATGCATAATACCACACTGCTAAAATCCTCATCCACATACCAAAATTTTCTAGGTCCAAAGACCACATCAACCTTAGGCAGTCATTCTGGGACTTAAAATACTCACAGTATTTGTTGCTTAGCCTGCTAAGTCAGGTGGATTAGAAATAATGCTAAATCAAGGTGACATAATATATGTTTTGTTCTTGTTCAAAATATTAGTGAAAATGTTCTGTAATTCTAGTTATAGGATATAACCTGCAGTGGCCCTTCAGGAGTCACCCTCCCCCTAGTTAACGTCTGCTTAAAATCAATGCTACTGAATGCGGATTCCTGATGTCAGAGGAGTCCTTATGTCAAGGTTTCTTAGACTCCTAAGTGCATCAAAAGGACTTGCAACCTCTTATTCCCCACCCCTCCCCAGGATTTGTTTGCTTCTGTTCATAGACAGCTCTATTGCAGTGCAACCATGTAACACTGGGTCAGACTGGAGTGAAAAGGACAGTGTGAGGAAAAGCTATCAAAAGCCCCATTGTCTGTGTGTAAAGTTTCTTCTTGGACCCACATTTAAGATGATGTTCACAGCCTTTGTCCTTGCCTAAGCTGTAGGTATGCCTGCACCCAACCTGGCACCTTCCTAACCCTGTCTCGTTGACTTGGCTTCCTGACTTGACCTCAGCCCTGACTCGTCACTATGGACTCATACAGCAATCACTGGACCATTAGCTGACTCTGAAATGGACAGGTATTTTATATACTTATAAACAAGTTCAAGTATCAGATTTGACATGTAGTTGATCACAAAACACTGAAGAAAATGAAGTTATATGAAATATTTTGGCTAAATATATATGTATCTTTTATAATAGACACAGAAATAGATGTCTGTTTGCATGATTATTTATTCTGGTGAATTGGAATAAATAAGTGACCTTATTGGAGTTTGCAAGTGGACACTAGCTGGAGTGCTAAATCAGAACACAGTCACACTGTGTGGCATCTACAGTACAACAACTATTTAACATAGACTTTCACTTCAGTCCACTTTTTGTCAACCATGTTAACAGAAAAGCTTCCTAATGCCTTAAGACAGATTCCTTATATTAGTTTCCTTGGCATTTCCTTAATTATTTTTAATGTGGTTAATGACTTTATATTCAGGGATGTGAAAAGCAATCTGAGAAAGAAGCATGATTATACCTCTTGAGCTCCTGTTCCATTTTCCGCTGATAGAGGGCACCCTCTCTTAAAATAGCTGCAGCATTTAATTTAATAGGTATATTGTCAATCTGTCAAGAAAGGGAATGTATATACTATAGTTAGTAATGTAAACCATAAAACAGAGTATAAAAACATTTCAATGGGTTAAATAAATCGACCTAAGGCAGCATAAATTTTGCTTAAAGCATTCATCTAGCATTAATCTGACATTCACAATGAAATTGCATGCTGTTCATAAACCACTCAAGCTGCTTAAGAAATCAGCAAAGTCCCCCAAGTGGATTATAAATTTGTAATCACCCTTGGACCATGTCAAATCCCATAGAATGTGTTTGCTTCCTTTCATTTTTTCAGTGCTCATATACACGGTGTGCAGAGATTCCATCTGTTTTGGACAAAGAAAATAAACTGCTTCTCTGAAAGAGGGTAAATTAGCCAAGACCATTAAAGTAAAACACAAGCAGCACCTTTCAAGGGAAGGTCTCAGAAGTGTTTTACAAATAATCACTATTTTAACTTCAAAATAGTTCTAAGACAACTGGCATCGTTAGTCGCCATATCCATTTTCTAGATAGAAGTGAAGTACAGTTTTCAGTGACTTTTGGTCCTCATGGTTTAACTTGGATTAGATCCTGTGGCTGCTTTGCAGTTCTTCAAAGTATTGCCTTAGGACTAACTCCCAGACAGCCCTTAAATACAGAGGGAGGAAGGGAACAACTTCTCTGCTGGTTAAAAATGTTTCCTGCACAAGTAGGCTATTCAGAAAAAATTATATCACCTTTGCAGACACATGTGATAGACCTGATCTGCACCAAGGAGAAGCAGTGCTGCTGGGATAAGAATTGGGATCATTCCTGCAGAAAACAAAGCTTCATCATGACACATTTGACCTAAATCCAGACAAGTTCTGCGTTCAGAATCCTAACAGGTATTTAAATTCCAAATTAACAGCTGAGTGGCTGAAAAACAGATGCACAGAATCACTCAAGCTACGTACTGCAAATATTGTATGCACAAATACAAATGACAGTCTCTTGAATTCCATACGCTAACTGGAAAAAGGGTCTTTCATAACTGATATTATTTAGGTAGGCTGTGGATAGCAAACACATGGTATCACACAGAAATTCACTAGGTAGAATTATTGTTTTCTACATAAATGACACATTTTAGCAGACAAAAATTAATTCCCTATCTGTTTTGACAAAATCACGATAAATTGACGAATTTAGGAAAAGAACCCAAAACAACGTATATTATGTCTTTAGTTTGACTCACTGTACTTACTCTTCTTATAATGATATCCTTCCCTTCCTTTTGGCCTGCTTCTCAATGTCTTCTGAATTACATGAACATTCCCTCCCCAGCCTGTACTTTATACATTGCACTGTGTATAAAATGTCTCCACAGAGCAGACCTTTTTTCTGACACATGTAGAAATTGTTATATTTTTGGCAATGACCTGTGTATACAGATTTCATGGTCTGTATTTACTAACTGTAATTTGGATACAGAACTGAACTAAAACCAATTGCGGAAGTAACTTTAATTTCAGTGTCCCAGTTTATTAAACTAAAGAATGGCTGTATGACAATGAAACAGAAATACAACGGCCCATAGAGTCAAAATGACTAGGTCTCCCAAGATATATGCAAACAGGTCTAAGTAAAATAATGGAATAGATTCTACTATGTCATGTGCTATCAAGGAATTTTACTTGTTCTCTTCCTGTCAAGAGATAGCTTTCCTTTTTTCATGAGAAAATGGAAACAATTGGGGAAACTGCAGAACACTGTAATTCTTGTGGAAAAAAAAATTGTATTCACTATTTCAACCTAATGAACACACAATGGCTCACCCAAACAAATAAATATGTAAAGAGCAAGGCCTGATATGAGCAACAGACAGACTGAGCAAGTGTGATTATGCATTTGTACTGTCTCATTCTTCCAGTGAAAAGGATGAATACATATTTAGTAACAGCAATGAGAAATAATTGCTGCTGCACATAATAGATGTGTCTGAAATGAAAAAATATATTTAATATACAGTGGATGTTCTAAAAAGAAGAAAGGAAAATATTAGCTGGTTAAAAAATTGTATAATTTCATTAATTTGAGGACAGATTGTAATCCTATCTTGAAAAACCTTCCTTTTAGGGTTTGTCTAATCACAGAGTTGAGCAGGCAGGAAGGCAAAAGGAATAGAAAGTATTTTAAAAGTCAATAGCAATATGCCTATCTCAGCATGAAAGTTATAGCAGCATCTTGAATATCACCTAACCAACCTTTAAGGCAAATGTGTTTAGACGAGATAAAACCCATTGTGCTCCTAGAGAAGATTCTAGCAGGGGTTAGAAGTAGCCCTGATCAATGCCTTAAGATGCCAGATCCATATTTTAATTTCAGCAGTTCAGGCAGATGGTTTGACTTGCCTTAGTTTGCACTAAGGTTGCAGTTTTTTACATTATCAGAAAAGGAAGTGGAATACACATCGTCTTGAACTAACCCCACATAATTACATGTTTGGGTTAACTGTGTAAATGTTTCCTGCTTTGTTATTTCCCCCCTCTTTTAAGTGCAGAAGGAAATGGAATCTTAGTATTTTCCTGTAATTTAAACGCTGCTGGATTGTAAGCAAGCAAACTGAGTAGGTCATATTGTTATTAAAGATAAGATCCCTTCCAACCCAAACCATTCTATGATTCTATTATAACTTTAGCATGTGATAAATGCCAGATACGCTTTAGAAATAGTTGCCAGATGCCCAGTTCCCCAAGCAGCAAATCAGTCTTTCCAAAGCATGCATGAGCTGTACCCAAATACATAATTTTAAAGAGTAGGTAGACCTGCTCACAAGGTATTTGAGGTCACAATACAAGCACAGCTTCCGCGTGAGATTATTCTGCATATAAAATTGAAACAAATGAAGGGTGACTGAACGATGTAAGACTGAAGATTATCGGTAGTGTGGTTAGTGCAGAAATAGCAATGCGAGTTTTGAGGTGTTACGCTATTAAGGCTGAACAGCCCATTTTCCATGTCTATAACGCTCTGACCTTTGGAAATCCCTGCAGAGAAGCAATCAGTATAGTGGATTTCATGACCTTGGTGTGTCTTTAAAGGAAACAGAACAGACACATTGCACCCTGACTATTTCTTTGTGAACTGTTAATGGTGCACAGACCCATAGACCCAGTCCATCCCATTCTCCTGGCCACAGAACTTTGTATATAGAACCACGGACTCTGGTAGAGTTTAATCACCACAGAATCTGCATGAGTGTTTTTCAGTTCAAAGTTTTCAAGTACATCTCAAAACAGTGCCTTAAAGGTTACTCACCTTGCTTTGGATCTTTTGAGCCCGGAATGCTGGTTTCCTCTTCACGCTGTCATGTGTGTTCTGCAGTTCAAACCAAAAATAATTATTTCATTTCAGAAACAGATTTTCAAGTACTCAGAAAAAATTATTAAATACTTAGCAAAATTCACTCTTGAATATTCATCTACAGTAACAAATACAATCACAGGAGATACATTTTGGAATTATTATATCCACAAAAACTTGCCATGTACACCCAACTTAGTGGGAATATTTCATATCAAATGACCATATAAATATTGACTAAAATAATATTAAAAAGTAACAGTGATGGGGTTTTTGACCATGAAATATTGGCTATATATATGAATATATTCATCTCTTAACTGAAACAGATATTGGGAAGACAAAATAGGATGTCAAAGCACACTTCGTGAAATTATTAAATAGTGATAGAATTCTACTGATGGTTATTAATTTCATTTTATGGTGTCAGCTATAGATACTGATGTGAAAATGTCTGGTACCATGGGGATAAACACGGTGAATAGAATATGCAGATGGGATGCTGAAATGAATATATTACATACATAGTTTGGTGACATAGTTGTAAACTGGCGATCAACCAAAGCAAGAATTCTGTATGAATGGAACTGTTATTCCCTCAGCTTGGTGGCTCTGTGTCATAAAAGTTAATGGAAAAGTAATATATGGCTTTAGAGAAGTATTGCCAGTTGGAGATTTGTTGGAGTAGTATCACAGGAAGGCTGTCTGTCTCAAAATGAGGAGAATAATAAAGCAGTACCAGAAGTATAAAAATAGGGGGTTATGTGTTGTGCATCACAAGACACAAATGTCAATATATTACACTGAAAATAGTAACATGGATGTGAAATGACAGGACAGTTAGAAATGATTGCATTTAATTCCTAATCTCAAATAAACAAAATTTTCAGATACTTAGAGATAACTTTAAATATTCCTGTCATTTTTTCATCTTCATACTGAGGGATTTTTAGGTAATATTTTGTAGCATACCTCTCCCTTTTCAGACTTCATAGTTGCACACCTGAACTGGTCAGCATTTGCTTTCAGGAGCAGGTCCTGAAATTTAAGCAATCAGTTGAAGAATATGGTACACATCAATTTTCCAATAAGAATTTTCTGTCTTGAAAATCCTTGCAGCCCAGCCCAGTATATTAATTTATTTCCAATAAATGAAAGCTTGACTTAGTATTTATATGAGTTTTTATGCCCAATTAAAGATCTGAAGTAGACTAGTCTTGTTTTTGTACATAGTTTCTACTTGGTTCTGCCTGGTTGTGTTCTTTACATAAAGCATCGGGCCTTTGGTAGGTCTGCCCATACAAATCAGATTGGTCATCCAGAATTCAACTTAGAAGCCTCATAACTATCTATGGCGTATCAGTACCATAAGTAGTAACTGTTTCCACAAAATTAACATACAATGGCTTTGGTTTTGAGTTAAATTAAAAAATGATGATCCTGGGATCTGAGCACCAAGGGTTGCTCCAACAGGCACACCCTGAACAGTCATTCCACCTGTCATTTTAAAGGGGGAAGTACAAGCAGCTGCATTTCTAGATTTTGGATATTTCTTTGGGTTGTAAAAAGTAATCTTTAATGAAAGCTGTGACACACAGACCAGATTTTCTAATGACTTTCTGTACAGCAGCTGTCTGTACCATCAGCACTTCCACAACTGTCTGGAGTGTGGCCATCGGTGTTCTCATGCATTCTTACAGATGCTCAGACACGGCACAATGACTGCCACGGCTTCTGCAAAAATGCAATCAAACAAATGGCATTTTTCCTGTGTATTTCTTTTAGGAGCCAACATTTCAGCTTGTTTAGCAAATGGTCTCGGGAACTTTGTGAATACTTTGGATGCCTTTTGCAACATTCCAGAGGTGACAAAAAGTGCTGTTATTGCAGCTATAATTTCTGTGGTGGTGCTCCTTTGTTCCTTGTAGTCATGCATTTTCCCCACTGAAGATGTGGCTGGTAGTTAAGTGATTTTACAATTGTCATAGATTTTTGACAATATGGGCACTGTGATATCTTGCTTTTCATCCCTAGTTTTTCTAGGGAGTTTGCACGTTCAAATAAGCACACAGACAAACAGGCGTGTGCTTTCTCCACAATATGGAAATTAAAAAAAGGCTAAAAATAATGTTGTATTGTTTCATAATGAAATATCAAGCATAGTTAATGTGATGGGCCAGCAAAAGGAATGCAAAGTTTATGCCCCTAGAATGTCTCACACATCAAAGCATTTACTACGGGCTAGGAACAGAATCCAATGCCCCTTTCACAAGGACATGAGGAGATCCCAAAACAGTGATGAATTGAGTTGTGCTGGCGAGTGAAAGCTAGAGGAAGGCATTTTCAGAAAGGGAGTGGGAGAGTGCAGATAAAAAGGAGTCAAATAGCATGCCTTTTATCAAGCTTATATTGTTATTCGATTGGATATGGTGATTGCAGTGTGGGGAGGAAGAAAGTGGAAACTGACATTTAATTAATTCCCTTCCAAGGAGAAGACCACAATCTGCTTTAACTATGATAGGAGCTAACTCACTGAGCAGGGTTCCTATCAAAGTTTGGATCAAATAACTAGAACTGTTTCTTTGTTTTTCCAGGCCTTCCCTCTTAACATGCAGACCATGTACTCTGTTTCTTTAGAAATCACGATGACTTCCCTGCCGAAGGAAAGAGTATGGAGCCGGCACAAAAAGGAATCTGCTGATATTTTAAAACAGTAGGTGATGATGTGGGTATTTCTCAGTTATTATAGAAACCAAACAAAAATATTGCACACATTTTATATTTTAAAGCCTTAATTATTAAGTGAATATCTTAAATATCCACATGCCCTGTGGGAGTAAAAGAGCCACCAAACTATTTCAAGCTTGTGAATAGAAGAAAGTAATCGTGTTTCTACTACCTTACATGGCTACTTGCATAATTTCTCACTGTACAGTGACTAAAAGGTACACCTTGTCTCAGAAAATTAGTAATAAAATAAGGAAGATTGAAAAAGCGCAATAGAATAGAACAGAGGATACAGCCTTCATGACTCTAGATAAAGAGCCAGGAACCATGAGGTGCAAAATCAAGTGTGTTTCAGATAAAGTTCTAAGACTTCTGAAAATGGAACATTACAGAAGAAACAGATTAGAAGAAAGGACAGACTAAAACAAGAACATAAACCACTTACTTCTGCTTTCTGGCGATTTTTTATTTTGATTTCCTCTAATTGCTTTTTTTCCTTCGGAGATTTGTAGGTGCTTGGAGGAACCTATATTAAAAGGTAATAATCTCCACAATATAAAACATTCCAAGCAACACATTCTTGCAGGAAAAAAAACCCACATTCACTTTTACCATAGAACAGCTGCAGTTATTTTTTAAATATTGATTCTTTTCTATTATTTCCAGTGTAGTAAACATTGACAGATTCTAGTTGGCTGGGACTACCTGGGATTTTTGGGCCTGCCCAGTATAATATAACCCCTGATCAAAAGTCCAGAAAGATCTGACACAAGTACAAGAAATGCTATAGAAATAATAAATCCTACAGGCTAAAAAGAAGTTGCCAGAAGGGGAGAAGTTCTGTTTGGCATCTAATAAACTTCAGTTTCACAGCACTGGCAGCCACACAGGGTAGCAGAAATCTATCTGTGGTTCAGTGTGTGGCAGCAACAACACGTTACAGAGATTCTGAGCAGTTTAGAGAAGAGAAATCCTTTGAAGTTTATTGAATACCCAGGAAATTCATTGTAACTGAGGAAGCCTTTGAGCTGAAATCGTGGGACACTGAGAAGGGAGGTGGAGAAAGCAGCAGCTATGCTTGTCCTGTCCCTGTTGTCTTCTTAGGCATCTGTGTTTGGCCACTGCTGGAGAAAACACACTGTGCAAAAAGGGCCTTTGCTCTGGTTTGCTGGCTGTCCTAAGGTCCTTGTAAGGGAATAACCACTAGAGGTGCAGCTGAAATGCTTGGAGGCAGAGAACTGAGGAGGCACTCCCAGCATTAGTCAACAATCCGAGAAAGCATTCACATGTCAGAAAGTGCTACAGATACAATGACCGGGAAGACTTATCCTCTGGCTGTCATATGGATCACCAGGAAACTAAGATTGCATGGTCTTGAGTTAGGCTGAAATGTTGGGGGGATTTCAATATTTGCTTGAGCAATGAAATGTGCCCAGAAGCAAACTGAAAAAAGACTGGATGCCTCCTTCCTATTTGGGTGAGATGGTTTGCCAGTTTACTGGAAATCTGCTTAAATATTTATCTTGCTAAAAATGTTCCTGCTCAACTAGAAGTTACAGAATTAATTCAAGAATTAATGGGAAAAATCTATAATCTCTGTCGTTCTGGAGGTCCGTTTAGGGACCATGGGGATCCCATCCAGCTTTATGGGACTATATAAAAAACTATGCTTTGAAAACCTCATGAATCTGGTGCACTTTCCACTGCCTTTGCTATCTGACATCATTATCTATAGGCAAAACAAATGCACAAAAAGAAGAAGCTAGCAATTAAAAGCACTACTGAGAATGCTCAAGTATTTTTGTGAGCTTTTTAAGCGAAGTAGAACTGAAATTATTTCCCAGAAGTATCTAAGAATCTTTATTATGCTTTTAAGGATGGAGAAATTAAAGCCCGGAGGATTTGCAAAGGGTTGCACAGGCAGTGAGTATCAGTTTGTTTCACTCTTCTTCCTAGTCATGTGCTTTACCTGCAAAACTGTACTCATCTGCCAGTGTAAGCTGAAAATCTCTGCTCAGAAACTGCTGTGCTTATTCCAAGTAATTTAAGAAGGAGGCTTTCCAGTCAGCTCTATTTCAAAAATGATCTTAGCCTTATAATTTAGCCCTCAGACACCGTGGTGACGAGCACCAGCCCGACGGACCGATAGACAAGGCAGCAATTACCCAGCTGCTGCAAGAGGGTGAATAAGTCACTGTAAGTAAATTGCAAATTCCAGCAATAAGGAGATAAAAAACTGTACCTACTTAATCCTAACGTGAAAAAAGGGGGCTGGGAGTAAGAGATACCAAACTTGCTTTCCCCCTCCAGCCAGTGGTCAGGATTGCCTGTGCCTTTTGGATATCCTTTTACCAGAGGTTTATTTAGGGAGCAGGTACCACAAGAAATTTAAGTAAGAACAAAATGAATAATGATTTTGAATTTGGTAGCCATCACTCATGTTTCTTTAAAGTTACTGTCATAACATGGACAAGGACAAGCTAATGCAGTGCTATTGTGTTAAGAGCAACTATTTTTATATATAACAAGATCATAAATATATAGCTGGGTCTATATATTTGCAAATAAAATCCTCTGTATTGGCCAAATGAATGCACCCATTTAATTATTTTGAACAATGAGCAACTCTGTTCATGAAGCAGAGCTGATACAATCAGGAAAATGTCTAAAAAATTCACTATGTTTGGCTGAATGGTATTACAATAACACCTCAGTGTGGCCTTTTTATTTTTTTAATTATATTATCAGTTTATAGGAAATATAAAAATAAAAATAATTGCATAATATTATTATTATAGTACAGTGGTGATATTAAATGAAAGGATTTTATTTGTAACTCAAGGCCAAGATATCCAAGGAAATTAAATGTTATCAGGTTAAGCACCTGTCTCCATTTGTTTCCTTTGCAAACTTCAAGCTAAAGCACTCATTTCTCCTTGTAGAACTGCATTTATGAATGTGTGTATGCACATGTGCATGCTTGAGCATGCACCCATGTGCTTGTATGCAAAGGACAGTGGAGAGAATAATTTATAATCTTTAGACCAATTATTTGGAGTGGAATGTTTCGTTATTAAATTTCAAAATCAAAATATTTTGCTTTTCCACTTAGCATCCCCCATTTCTGATGAATGTTTATGATGATGAATATTATCTTAACCTTCTAAGCCTCCAGTGAGACTTTCCGAGGTTAGTGGAGAATCCCATTTCAATGTAGATCACTGACTAAGACGACTGCCCTGCCTCCTGCCGTAACCGACATCTCTAGCCCTCTCCTGGGAAGGATTCATGTGCTCCTGATCTCAGTGTATGTGATACATTTCATCTTACTTTGCATTTTATCTCTATTGTAGACTATAATGCAACCTAGCAGAAATGCCTAAAATAGCAGTCCTGTTAACCTGAATTAATTAATTTCACCATAATTTATCAGAAGGCATTGCTTGAAATCCAGATGCCTCCTTGTGATTTCACACAGCTGTTGTTTCAAGCCAAGCCTGTGGTTATTGTGTCTGCAATACTCCCTGATAATATTCCACATGAAAAGTTCTTCGACAGATGTATGAGACTCACGAGAAAAAATGGGCATCTCATAAAATGGACAACTTTGTGAGAAAACGTATGAGAACATTTCTCCAGAAGATTATGGGATGTAATCTGTAAAAGCTTTATTTTGTTTGTTCCTCTCAATTACATAAACATCTCCACCGTACAGTAGCCCAAACTATGGCCTGCTCAGTCTTCACTAACCCTTCCTTGCCATCTGGGCTGTCTTTTTGGTCTCTGTTCATTTCAGGGTCTCTAATGGTGATACTGGCAACAATATGGCAAATTAAAGTGAAGCTGGGATAGGCACAGAAATTAGCACAACGTATGTCACTGCTACGCTAATGGTTTTAGACTCACACAAGCTTTTAAATTTGCAGACTTGGCCAGAATTTAGTATAATCCTAACAACAAAAATGAACCTCAGTACTGCATCTGCATTAAAGCAAATTTATTCTAAGAGGGGCTGCACAGCATAAAGGTACTAAAATGACAGCAATATGACTCATTCCTATACTGATTAAGTAGTTATTAAATGCAGTTGTTCAGAGACTGGTATTAAGCTGTTTCAATGTAAAATCCCATTAACTGTGTAACACACCACCATTAAATTGCTCTGCCATCCTAAGATGTAAATGGTTTTTAAGAGCATTCAACGTATGTATTATTTAAAACCTGAAGTGCTAATACAAGGTGGTAGATAATGCCCAAAACTATAACTTTCAAGCTCACTTCCCACTGCATTTAAATATAGATGACTTTGGAATCTTTTTTAAGTTAAAGATCGTCATAGCAGCTTGATCCCAAATCCTGTTTGCTGAACCCCAGTGAGCTAACTTAAAACCAGTTGTGTGTTTCTGATTTGTACCAGCGTAACTGAATCACTATCTTAGAAAAGGAGCAAAATAAAAGCGTGGCATTTCAAAGATAGATTTAGTCTCATTTATTCAGAGAAATAAATTTAAATTGAAAAACCTTAATTTTAGAATATCAACATCAATACAAATACAATGGAATAAAATTTCACTCTCAAGGAGGAGCTGAGAACCTAGAGTTCACCTCATCTCCAGTGAAATTTCTTTGCCATTTATATTAGTGAGAGTTCATCTACAGAAAAATCTGTCTATGGAAAATTTTCATTTGAATGTTTTTTCTCACCTGCATTATCAAAGCAAACACCTTACAAATCCAAAGGCTACCAGAAACACTTGTATCAATGCCGCCTTGAATTCATAACCATTGTTTAATTCTACCTCCAAAAGTCACAGAACAACTGCAGAAACCAACTTTTTCCCTTGCCTTTGTTTGGCTTACAATTTGCTTACACAGCATTCACTGAAATGAAAAGAATTAGTTTAGTTCTTTTAAACAAACCTAACCTCCAATAACACAGAATATTAAAAAAATTCTTGCTGATCTATCAAAGGTTGTAGATTTTCTACAATTATTTTAAAAGAGATTATTAATTCCCCTACCACTATTTTGTGCACAAGCATATATAAAACTTTTTATCTCTCAAAGCATAAAAAAACTCACAGGTATCCTTTTTTCCAGCACTGGTATTGGCAGAGGGATAGGAATGGCCCGTGGTTTGGGTACAGTCAAATTAAATTCCTTTGGCTGAGTGACCGTCGAAGTCTTGACAGTGGCAGTACAATTACTTAATTTATCTGTGAGCTGTTCAATCAGTTTCTGTACTTTTGGCTGCCATCTTCAAATGAAAACAGATTTTTCAGGTTTTTTTTCTTTCATACACATTTACACACAGTCTAAGACATTGGCAAATTCTTGTAATGCTTTCAGCCATTCAGTTCTCATAAAATAGATCTATGAGTTTGTTCTGATGATTTAGTTGAACTCAGTTGCTTCACCCCTTGATGGATGCTTGTCCATTCAGACCACTAGTGGTGAAATAGCCACGGTATCTACTGAATAAGCAAATGTGTCACCAATTTGTTTCGCAGCAGGACCAGACTATGAATTGGAAAAGCAGTCGTTGTAAGATAAGAATACACTTCACATCCTTAGATGCAAGGACTATGAATAAACAGTGGTCTGAGTATTGCTGCTTGTACTGACTGATAGAGGACACATAAATTAATCTCATAGCACTGGCAGTTCTAATAAAAAGATGAAAAGATGTAAAAACTTTGGTGAATTGGCACGAACCCTGCAGGGCAGTAATGATGATTTTGATCTCTCTCTGTTTGGATTGTGGCTTGTATGAAGGTTGAGTTCTTCCAAGGAATGACAAAAAGGTGCAGAATTCAAGGTAAGACACAAACAAGTTATTAGAGGGCTAATTATGGTGTCAGCTTCATGTCAGCTATTCCTCCTCCATATGCATTCTGTCCTTAAGTATTGCACATGCAGTGGAGCTTTCCCAGAACTTAAAAAGCAGCTGACAGAACAAATTTACAGTAACTTCTTTATGTGACTGTTATCTTAGTCCTGTCATTATGGGACGAGGCTCACAAATAACTTTTGGAAGCAATGCAGCTACATTAAAATAAATAAGACTATTAACCTCACTGACACTAGCGAGAAAAATACAAGGACATATATAAAAGAATTTAAGCTACTGAACTGATTAAAGTAATGAATGCATCCTTAGCTCCTCAATGGATGTTTCAAACCCAGTAACCAAATATGGTCTTTAATATTCTTGTATAAGTTACTTTTACTACTCCTAGGCAAAACACGTTTGTTACATTGAATGTATTTAACTGTGACAGACAGCTCCAATAAGCTTGGTGTTAATGAAACAAGCAATAGATCAAGCATCTGCCTGTATGTGTATATATGTACACATAAACAGTGTGTGGATATGTGTGTATTCTTGATACGTCTCTATCTGTATCTTTATGCTACTGTAAGCACGTGTTATAATTAGAATTACTACAGTGGAATATATTGAGTCAAATTCTGACTTCAAACATAACGCTGCAGTTCACATAGAACTGAGTGGAATTTGGAATATTTGGAGTATTCAAGCCAAATCTATACATTTTCTAAATTTATCATAATCTACATGGTATAAAAGAATTAATTCTATTGAACTTTGATAAGAACTAGCTGCAAACTGTTTTCCAGCTGTCATTGTTTGTAACCAAGTCTAACAGTGTTTGTTATCATGGGGGTTCACCTATGCTGCAGTGAGGTGGCTGTGATTGCAGCTTCACAGCTGTACCAATGTCATCTGTCCTGGGTGAAAAACAGAGAGAAAAACTGAAACAATAGGTTGCGGGGCTACTGCTTCTCCGAATGGAAATGTTTCAGTTTGGCCAGGGAAGTCACTCTACTGAATCACCGCCTAAATACTGTGTGGACACACCTGGCACCTCAGCACTTAATCTGTTAAATGATGCTGCAATTGTGTAAATAAACAACAATTTTAAAAGACTTGTTGACATGCTTATCTGATTTGCTCAGAAGGGATTTTACAACCCTTGGCATAAACACACCTGTGCATAAAGCCAAATTCAGGGAAGACAAACATCTTCTTTTTCATATGCTTAATGTCACACAGATGTTGAATTGACTTACGAGGCATGAATCTAACTCTGTAAGGTAATTTGAACCTTCTTTTTAATTTTTTGTTGTTGTTTCAGAGTATAATATTTGATCTGTTCAGGGGCACCGAGAAACAAATGTACAACAGCTGTGAAAGGACTTTTCTGTGAGACAACCTTGCCTCTGGGTAAGTAAAAGGAATTACTGTAGCCTCATGAAGACAAGAAGGGTTCCAAGTGATTTTAATACGAGAAACACTTCAACAGCAAATTGAACTATCAGAGTAATCTTTTAAAGTTCAAGGTGGTGACAGACTATTGAAGCACTGCTCACCTTAGCAGAGGATCGATCCAGTTCTCTTTCACATACAGTGAATCGTAGAACTGACTCCATTCATCTTTTATCCATGTGTTCAAATACAAGGCATTGAAGAAGAATCTAAGAAACTAATAATAAGTAATTTCTTTTAAATATGAATACTGAAGGTACAGTGTATAGAACACTAGAAAAAGAGAGCTGCTTTTATTACAAACACTGATGAAGGACTTGCTCGTATTTTATCATGTATTTATAGTCACAGATACTCGATATTTGTAGGTTCTTCTTAGTTCTGTTAGGACCGCCCCATGTCTTTCAGCTCTATTTTGTGAAACATTAATATATACTAAAATAATTTTAGTGACCTAAAAAAAAATATCTAGGGGCTGCAACATGGGGATGTGTTGATGCATCTTTAATTTGTCTTAAACAAAAGTTTTTATTCAAAATTAAAGTAATTACTACTGCAATACACTGGTTTTAGTATAATTACATAACAGAGTTTCAGAGTCTAATATACCCACAATCAACATCTGATTATCTATAGCTAGATGATCCATGATGCCCAGAAACATCTCAGGCCTGGCGCTACATCTGTTTCATTCAGCTCTCTGGGAACCGGGCAGGGAGACTGCTGAGAACTATCATAACTGCTGTAAAATATGGTTTCTTCTTTTATTGAAATATAATTAATTGGCATATTCTCATTAAATTAGAAGACTGAAATTTGGCACACTTACACATTGTAGGGCTCTACATGCTGGAGAAATAGCAACTAACATTTTGAACTTTGGTTTCCCGCGGGACTTTAGCAGAAGGTCAAGAGCCTTTCTTTAAAACCTGAGCTGTTCAAATGACCTTTTGAAACAGACTCTTCAAAAACGGCACTCAGATTCAGTGTGTGTCATTTACAGCAATATAAATTCCAAACTTGAACCTGAACTTTTTCATTAAAATTCTTGGAAATGAAAGTACAAGCAAGTAGCATGCTAAAATTATCCCAGTGATAGAAAAAGAGCACACTAAATAATATTGAGAGATCCACTGGAAATCAGCGTGCAATCACTGAGAAGCTTCCAATGGAGACTGCACAGCTGCTTAGTTCAGACTTGGCACCAGCCCTGTTTGGGGTTGGTTTCCACAGAGCCATATATGTCTTTGTATTGAGATTTTAGTTCTGGAGGACCACCAGGGAGCTTTTTAATTCACATGTGGTGCGAGACTCAAGGTGGCTCAAAGCTTTGTGAATAATTCATCTATAAACAATTCAGATTTGAATTGTTGTGAAGGTGTTTTGCTGCAAATGTTCATCAGGTATAGAAAGCTTGCTACTTGAAATCTATAGGCTTGATTTAATTCCCAAGAAATTAACCTGTAAATGTAGTCTTATTTTCATCTACTGTGCTTTTGGTAGAGTCAAAAGACTGATCAGCAACTGAAGAGATAAAAGAATATAGCCTCCTTGGATTCTATTCTTATCTAGAAACTATTGCTCTTCTCCAAAATTGCAGATCCCGGCATATCAAATCACCATCCAATAGAAGATGTTTCATCCCTAGAAGCATGACTATAAACTAAGTGTTGAATTGTGAAGAAGTTGAGGTTTTGGTGCTTCCAGATTCAGTGTACTTGCTAAGTATATGGTAAGGGATGCATTTCATCCCATTGGTCTAAAGACTCATTGATTCTCCTTCTGGAGAACCTTTCTCTCTGTTGTGCGCATGTGTTGGTTTACATTTCTCTCCTAACATAGTAATTCAAACTTATACAATATATACATATACTGCAAGTCTAGACAGAGATCATACTCTCCAACAGAAATGATGCACCATATAGACACTACTTCTACCACTTATTGTAACAAAATTTTACATCCAGGTGTCCCAGCTGTATAGATGCTTATAGACCCAGTGAACATGTCCCCGGCCAAAGTACTCTTCTTACCTTTGGAAGGACCTGACTATACACAAGATGTATAAAAAATGTGGTTTTAAACCCATGTAAACAAGTGTGTATACAGGGGAGGACTGAACATGAGCTCATGTACTTAAAATGAGATCCTGAGGATGAAGCTAGTTTCAAATTTCTAGAGATTCAGAGAGCTCACAGAAGTTGTTAATGTAGAAATACTGCAGGTGGTGATTTGTAAATCCTACAGTTTTATTTCACTACCTTTCATTAAGCTGAACTCCTCCCTCTCTGTGTCCTCAGTTTTCCTTTTATAGCTTAGTCCATCCTCAGATGCTTCAGTCAGTTGTGCACTGTATCACCATCTGAAACAAGCCTCTCAACTGTTGTTTCACCTCTCCCTGACTGATTTCCACCTAGGTCTTCTCAATATTTTTGGTAACTCTCTTTTACAAAGTACTTGCAACTCAACTATCTCTTCAAGGCAGGTGAAACTATAAAAGCCCACAGTTAGTGATTTCAAGCTGTTGCATTTAGCAGCTGTTGCCCTCTGAGGTCTCCTAGTGCAACACCAGTTACGTACATTATTAACATTTCACACTTTATTAAGACAAATGGGTAATTACGTGATTGATAAATGTTATTAGGTACTCCTATGAGGTACAGAGGATGGTAACCATGTAATGAGATATCAATACCGTGATGGATATTTTAGTACTGTTTTACTCACAGTCCCCAGAGAAATGCTGCAATAAGGATATGCCCCTGTATGCCTCATGCTAGAGAAGGCTTTGCAGGCGTCCCTGGAACAGTTATCCAGGCAATGCAGGGATTACCACACATCATTTCTAACCAGAGACTGCCTGGGCCAACGTCCACAATTTTGGTTTTGATAATACATATCAGAGATGCCAAATGTGGACAGCATAAGAACCAAGAAGCCACAGCACATTTCACTTCTTAAGAATAGAAACTTTTGTGTTTTGTGAATTGAATTGCTAGGAAAAATCACTTATGTTTCTGTTTTGTTTTTAACCATATGTGAACACAAGTGACAACTCCAATATCAGCAGTCATTGCTTTTATAGCAGCAAAATGCAGCTTGAAGTTCTCACGATTTCTGTTTGGATGTTACCAGCATCTGTCTCCTTAGAGAAGGCACTGGACAGTCACTTTGGTAACAGCTTTACTCTGCTTACTTCTCTGTCTTGAATGTTCCAAGAATTTCACTACTCACAGAGATTCCTTTCCCTTCTAGAAGTTGTGGAATTACACCATAATAGAATTATACCCATTTTTACTATTTTTATGTACTCTGGCTTCACTAAAACAAGCACATATAATTAAAAAAACGTTTAGTAATGCATTTTTACAGCTGGCCTGAATTAATACCTTGCTGTTGAGAATATGAACATGCCCTGATAATGTTCTTAATGTATTTTTACACAGCAGAATTGTATGAATTTCTAAAAAGCAAACAAAAGTGGAAGTTCCCTCATCTGGTATCATCTTTACACCCACATAGTCATTTGCAGAGCTAAAATCCTTATATTTATAACATAAGGTTTTGACACAAGTTAAGGAAGTAGCTGCAAGAAACAGCAGGTTGTGTTTCTCCATACAGATTAGGCACTACACGAGAATGATTCTATTCTGGCTGTACACAAGCACAGCTATTTGCTGTAGCAGTGAAGGCAATCAGTAAAGTTCCTGTCCACTCCTCTCTTCATCTGCTAATTATTTCCCTCTTATTGCAGATTAATTCGTCGGCTATGCCACCTCAACCACCTGTACGACTGTACCTTTCAACTGCAACAGAGAAATGAAGAGGAAGGTAAGAAGCTCTTAAGAAAGCTTTCCTGTGAAGAAATTGTAATTAGCAACTCCTTTTTGAGGATCCTGAGCTAAAGGTGTAGAGAAGTGTCCTAGTTTGGTATCAGGTCCTTCTGCCACTGACCCAATGTGGACGTTTTTTGCCCTCATGTCCACCACGAGACTGATCTTGTCGTACAGTTCCTACCTCATCATAATAGCAAATACAATACCCAGTTCTTACAAGAGTTATTTCCCTTGCAGATCTCAAAGTTCTTTATAAAGGATTTCACTGCTGTTAGAAGCAATTAGAACATAAACAGAACAAACCAGGTTCTGCTAGGCTAGAAAAGAACCATTAGTCATTTTGCATTTTTTACAAGGCAATTATGAAATTATAAATCTGTTTACTTTAACTTTTTATTTCAATGGTGTGTTTTCTCTAACACACAAACCCTTAATTTTTACAATAAATATAAAAGAATAACATGTATGAATAATATAATAGATTGCTTTAGTTAGCAATGCATAGCTAGGTTCATAAAAGAGCAATCACACCCAAGTTACAAGACTGTGTTGTATCCAATGGTTCTGTAATTATATAACCATAAAGAATTTTTACATGTGTTGTTAAGATTACAGAATAAGATCTTACAATTTTCTGTTCAATCAGATGAACATGAATTTGTGAGGCAGCATTATTATTCTGCCTGGTTATTCTGCCTAAATTATTTGAACATGCACCAGTCATAGAGAAACACTGTGACTTTGATTTGAATGGATTCTCTCATGCAGTTCTTTAAGAAAAAAATCTGTTCACACAAGTCAATCTCGTTCAACTGAGTAGTCCAGTTAATTCCACGAAGACTACTCATTTGAGTAAGGGTTATCTGCATGATTAGTGAACTCCATTCAGCCTGTGATGTTCAGAATAAAGTGTTTTTGAATTAAAGTAAATCACTCTAAGTAAACACATGTGAATAATTTTTCTGCATCTCAACTCAACTCAGACGCAATAGCCATCAGGCAAAATCTACAAGTCAGCATCCTGAAGGAGAATCCCAAATTCCTGACAAGTTCTGTTGCTAAGGCTGCAGATTTGTTTTCTGCTGTTTCTGTGTCTGTTGCTGGGGGGAGCAAATGCTGCTTCTAAATCCTCTGCCGCAGGTGCATTAATACAATCTAGCATCACTTCGCAGACAAAGAACCTCTTCTAATGCAAGAGAAGAAACCCTAGGTGTTATGGTGAGGAGGAACTGATAAGGTAATTAAGAACACAATGTTACATGTACAGGAAAAAAAGGATCAGGTGCAGACCATTGCCTGATGTAGCACTTCTCTATGAGAAAAGCGTTATTCCAAACGAGGAAGGAGAAATTTTCTGAAACAGAGCATGAGGGCACTGACATTTAAGCCATATAAAGCCAGGTGAATGGAATCAACATGAGATAACTGGCATGAAGTAGGAAAATTGTGTTGCTAGCTGAATGAGTTCAAGATGCATCCAATCCAGTGGCTTGTGTCTAAGATGTTTACCAAAGAAGGGGCTGGCAGAGCATTTTAGACAGAGTGATTTGTCTGTCTACCAGATTATGATAATTCTTCTAGCCAGTTCCATAACAGTTAATGAAATATATCATTTTTATCTCTGAATGGACTTAATAAAACCCATTCCATAGTAAGCCTACCAAACCTAAGTGAACAGTGTTTTCAAAAACGTTATGCAGACAACCAAACCTACTCTCTCCCTACGTATTACAAAGCAACTGTACTCATTAAAGGGACACTGGCATTCACATGAACATTCAAAGTAATCAGTATAAGGATAAACCCTAGCCTTTTCAGTATTAATTTCTAAAACTCACTTATCTCTTGAATTCCACATTTGTTATTCAGCTGCTGTGTTTGAACTGTGCTTTGAACGTCTGGATGATCAATGTTTACATATGCTGTGTCACTAGTAATTCGGTTTTTAGCCTATTTACCTAAGAAAACAAGGCTTATGAGAAAGCATTGCCACTCAGTTTATCCCTTTCCCCCTCTTTAAAACATAAGTTTTCAGATAATCAGCACGTTCAACAATTTTTAAAGAGAAGCAGAAGACATATTCTATAGATCTCATCAAATTAAGCAAACAAGTAGTGGAGCAAACCCCAAACTTGTGACTCCAGAGAGGAAAAGACAAGCACAACTTAGTTGTCATGCTTTCCGTTGGCAGCAATGGTTCAGTCAATGGCACATATGTTATAACAGGGTAATTGGTACATGCGTAGCTCCAAATGAACAGTTGATTTTTGGGGAAGGAAAAAAAATGATGGAAGGACAATAGGCATAATAATCAAAGCGGCAGTGGGGTTGTTCAGGGGAAAGAAGAAGAATACTAATCAGCAGAACTGTACGTTTCAATAGATTCATTGCATATGGAAAAAGCTTCTTTGTTGCCTAAAGTCAAAGAAAAAATGTGAGCAGAGTCAAGAGCGAGTACGCAAGTCAGAGGGACAACTGTAAATCACATGAACTGTAAACCATGTGATCATTCTACCTTCTCAGATTATATAAAATCTATGTTTTAACTTGATCTTTGACTGAATATGAGAGTCATGGAGAAATTGAAGGGTTTTGATAACAACATGCTTATTTTATTTCTGAATTTAAAGAGGAAGTAATGCTAATTTCTCTATTTAAATCATCCTGAAAGTTAAGTCATCTGATTTATCGAACACACTGAAGAGATCATTAATTAATTTCAAAAAATGTTTTGTACTTTGATTACCTTTTGCATTTTTGCAGCATCCAGAGATTTCACAATTCTGCTGAACTGCTGAAGACCAAGCTCTTCTAGTTGAAAAGCAGCCAGGTAACAAACAACTATCAAAAGATGCACACATTTAAAATGCAGCAGGAAATTCTAATAAACCCACTATAGGGTAATCTTGGATTTAGACTGTTACTTCAATTTTAAATAGTTTTCAATATTTTTTATCTAGGTGGGCTATAGTATTCTTGAAAATTAGAAACTGTAATATGGAGTTATAATATAATATTAACCCTATATTCCTTATTAGAATTGTGACTCTGTGCTATGGCTCATATAAATTAGTTGCCTCTTCCATGAATCAGATCCAAGCTCGTGCAAATCTACGCAGCTTTATGGAAATTCTAACAGCTGAGGATAGGGTTGGACTAGATGACCTCCACAGGTCCCTTCCAACCCCTACGATTTTATGAGTCTGTGATTCGGCCACTTGCACAAAAAACGTAAACGAAATGCAGCTCTCTGAAGTCATTCCAAGAGCTCCTTTTGGTGCTTGCAAATACATTTGCAAAACTGGGAGATCTCCCATAGCGGCATTTGGCTGAAGGTGAGATCTTGCCATGATTTCACAGTCATTTTGTTAAGCCAACATCACCACTAAAATAAGCTGCTCTGTCAACCTCAAATCACTTTTTCCCATCTCCTCCTTTCACTTCCTTGTGTTCTCTAGGACAAGTACAGTCACCCACGCTGCCAAGTCAAAACAGATTGGGAACTTTAACCTGAAACACGTTGATTAGATCACCCAATGGCTGCTAAATGCAAGTTCCAACTCAAGAGAAAATACGACATAAGGGTAAGAATGAGTGGCCAGCAATGAGAAAAAGAAGTGGCCGCTTTCTTTGGGTAGTAGTACCAACTTATATAACCAATATCTGCATATTCCATCTGTGAAATTCTGTGTTAATCTGGCAACAGAACAGAGAGCAGAGGAGTCAAGTGGATCCTGAAAGATATTACTGAAATGTTTCTGACAGTATTACATCATTGCAAACAACTCTCTTTTAGTGTAACTGAAATTTTCAGTGTAAGCGAGCTTTTTCTGAAAAAATTTAGTGTGGACAGGAGAAAAGAAAGCTTTGATAGTGAATTTTTCAACACGCTCTTGTGTTTACTCTTTTTAGAGAGGATAGCTCTTATTACTCTGTTCTGAAATCATCGTTTATTATACATAACAATATACATAACAAAAATTTTAAACATCACAGTATCACAGTATCACAAGGTTGGAAAAGACCTTTGAGATCGAGTCCAGCTAATATATATATTCTAATATTTATTTTCTTTTTTTTCTGCAAGTGACGATTTTGAAAAACGTGTTGTAATCTTTGTTTATATTCTAAATTAGAAGAAAAGCAAATTTTAAAATTGTAAAATTCTCCAGGAAATTAAAAGTGTGTAGGTTGATACTGGAAGAGGCATAGTCACTGCTGTTAGATTTTTGCAGGTCTGTAAAGTTCATGATCCCCTGCATCAGTTTTCGTTTGACCATATTCACTTTGATCAATTGGGATTCACTGGTGCTGCAGAATTTTAGCTGCCACCAAGCAGTCATGATAAAATGAGTAAATGCTGACCAATGCCATGCTGCAGCCAGCTCAGTGTATCGTTAGGCTTCTATCTTGTGCTTTAGCATAGCAACATATTTAAGCAGTCTTCGTAGAATATACATTTATCTCCTACAAGCTTTATTAAATTCAAATCTGCTCACACATAGCAACAGCCTTTATAAGCAGCTTTGATCATTTAAGTGTCAATGCAGCTTGGCAAAGGGAACCACAAGCAGCTTAAAAAAAATGTAAGCCAATGACCTTAGACTCTCAAATTGTTGATAAAGGAAAATTTTCCGGGACCTGCCCTCTGCTATGATTAATGGAGGCTTTTGAGTGGACCAGTCCTGAAAATCCAATTACAGCAACACTCAGCTTAAAGGTATAATTTATGTGCCCCAGACAATGAAAAACATGGCTTTGGAGAAATGGAGACAATGAAGCATTACTGTTTAGAATAAACTCAATACACTAATAATTTCACCCTTGACAGTTTAGGTTCCCTTTGTTTGTTATTTGATTTAGGTGTCTAGATTGTGATAGAATTGCCATAAAAAATTGAATAGTTTTTAAAACATAAAATGTAGAAATACTTATATTAGATACTCTTTTGTATTTTTCAAATATTATGAATTAAATTGAATGGACTTTTCAAAGAACCCACAAAGCTTCAGAACATATATGACTTAGAGGACCAATGCCAGTGCAATTTGTTATTCCAGCTAATTTAGGAACTTCATAAATCAACTTCAGTACATGTGTATTAAATGCACAGCATAAAAATATTTTTTTCAATTACTTCATCATTTATTTCTCAATATCTGAAATAACTTTGGGAACAGTAACTACTCTGACTAACTAGCTCACGCTATCAAATATAGTCATATTATAACTGATTCTAACCAAGAAACTAATAAATGGAAAATAATTGACCTCTCTGGTAGAGACAGACAGAAGTCCATCTATGCCATCGTGATGGTCAGTAACAAAGAAACCCACGTGCAGGTAGGGACAATCATAACTTCGTAGCATGAGACGTGCTGTGTCCCTCAGCAGACAGAGCTTTGTTACACAATTTCATATCTAAATGGCAGAGGTACTAGCTTGCATAGAAGAGAATAAAGAAGAACATTTTTTAAAGTGATGGTTAAGCTTCCAAGATACTTTTTCCGGTCACCGATGCTATTTTCCATTTGCATGTTACCTAATCTGCAGGCATATTCTACAGAATTTTCTTAGGGCAAAATTCCAGTTAACACCGGTGAGAGTCCAGACTAAATAACAACTTCAGGATTTAGGCTTTCATCTAAGGTCATTGGAAAAGGTCCTGTATTTGATCCTGCGCTCTCCACAATGACAGTTATTCAAACATAATACAATATTAAGATTTACATTAGTAAAATATCTTTTTTACATTTTTGTGGTAGAAATATTTGATGTTTTAAAGAAAACTTACCTATATAGAGATTACGCTCAGAAATCAGGCAGTATCTCCCATCCTCAACAAAAAAGGCATTGACTACTACATCCAATAAGGATTTATATTCTATGCATCCAGCTAGTGTATCCAAAACAAATTTTTCTTCTGTCACAGTAAGAGTCTATAGAGACATGAAATTAATAATGATTAATGTATTCTGGAAATAAAAGGTTAGTTGTGTACAAAAAGAAGTACAATCACTTTGAAGTAATTGGAAAACATGAGTAATGAACAGCAGTGCCTTTGGTAGGGCTGACAACACTTCTAAAACTATCAAATACGGGCAGTCCTAACAAATTAATGGTCCTTGTTAAGTAAAATGTAACCTTCCCCAATGTTAAAGTTTCAGTTTATCTACTGACATACACATTTAGTTAAAAGGCCTTGGTGGGTGAATGTAAACAGTTAAAGCAGAGGAAATTTGAAGTCCCTGAGCTATGAGCAATGATTAACTTAGTATGAGATAGTTCCAGTAAGAGTCTGCTTTTCCAGTTGGAAACCTGTTCTTTGAAGGTGAAGTCTGTGGACCTTGGGGAAACTACGTCGAGGGAAGAAGTTGGACAAGGATTATGAGAGAGAAGGGAAAAAGGAGGGTCAGATGCCCACTACATGCCATTTGGATCCTACTTCATAATTCCTTTAGAAAGCTGGAGTGCTCCTGACCTTTACAGAGAGTTCCACTCATAATAAATTACCTACACGATATCTGTTATTACGTGAGATAAACTTCTAGAGCAAACCACCCTTAAAATATTGCAATAAAATCTCAGGCCCAGAACAGTTTGTTATTATATGAACTGAAAAAGACACCCACGCTATGAAAGAATGTCAAATAATCATGATTCTTTGACTTAAGGAGGTTAGCTAAGAAGCCAAGAAAAAAGCTAAGTGCATCTCCTGAAAACCTGTAGTCTGCATCTGATATATGATCTCTCCCACAGCTCTGAGATGTGGGAACTACTGAACTGCAATAATAAATGAGATCAGAGGTTCACCCTGTCTAGTAGGCTATCTGCTAGCATCTTGACCACTTTATTTCCCTACTGTGATTCATTTCTAGTTTAAAAGTATTATTAGAACCTGCTTGAAGGAACTATGTGAGTCTTCTGATGTACGACAGTACACAGGGCTTTGAGACCGAGCAAATACAAGGCAAAACTTTAAAATTACAGTTCTAATTTTTAAATGCAAAAAATTATGCATAAGTGTTCCAAGTGTTTTTCTCAGGTTGTCATTCAGAGTAAGTGTAATTATTTCTTACTTACTACTGCTGAAAAGCCAGGTTTCATTGTTTCTAATTTGTGCCTCATCACTGGGGGAAAAAATAGTGCCTGAATATAATTGTTTCCGTATAGGGATATACTGTATTATTGTATATTATATATTATACATCTAAAAAACATATACAGGAGTTGCATTGGGGCCAACTCCAGAACCTCAGTAAGGATTGCGAATTCTGTGGACCTCAGCCCAAAAAGTCATCTCATGAAATATTATCAATTGAATCTGCTTTCAATTACAAACGGTACTAAGTGTTCTATTTCTACACATAAAATTGAGCAGTTAAGCAGCCTGCAGCTGTGTCATCTAAGGAAGTGATCTCATCAGAACTCATAATAAACTAAAGACTGTACAGGATCAGCACTTGGATGAAAAATCTCAAAGGTGAGCCCTTTGCTGGTTAAGCCTTGCTGATAATCTAGCGAATCAAACCCCGAGCCAACGCTTTAAAGCAGTAAGGTTACTCTCTGCACAGAAAATGCATCGTGCCCTCAACGAGGACAAATATCCATCAAGGATATTTAGAGTTTATACATATATCTGAAATCACAATTGCTTTGGGAAAGTAATATGTTAGGTAGGTGCCACTTCTAGCACTAATTCCTAAGTGCATCCTTTCTATGTGGCTTTATGTTGCGCTTTATGTCAGCGGGATGTATTTCAGACGTGGGTCAAATGATTGCGGAACAGTACCTTTACAGCACCTTTTGTACGAGGGTCTCTAAACACTTTACTAACATTAATTGCATTTAATGAGACTCCTTTTGGCTAATTTCATTCCCGCAAATGCAGGAACTACAATATGGAGCAGATAAGAGATTTGCCCCAGGCCACATACTAAGCCATTGGTGGCAACAAGAAAAGACTTAACAAATGCTGATTTGTGAGCCTTTGTTCTGTCCATCAGACCATCTTCTTACCTTTTCAAGCCTGCTTTACCTCATGTATTTCTCTGATAAAACTAGCAGTTAAGTATGTTTGCAAGTATATTGTGTGAGTCCTTCAACACAAGGAAGGCCAAATAATTTACAGGTGAAAGTAACACATGAAGCTGTCCTTTCCTGTTGCACCAAATATTGAAATTTATCAGAAGATAAAATAGATCTGGAATGATATGCCTATTCGGTGCTCAGGAAACAACCTCTCTATCTCTGATGTTACAGCTTATTATTTGTTGTTTTGCTGTGTAAAGCACAGGAAGTTTATGCCCTGGATGGTCCTATATTTTTAATGTTTGGAAGCCTATATATTGCTGTCTTGACCAATGGCTGCACTGGATATAAATTATATACAGTTCTATGCGCTCACAATGTCATTCCTGTACAGATATCTGATATCGTTCTCTCAGTGGCATTGAATTTCAGCTTTTTCTGATTCCAAGTGTTTAAGCTGTAAAAGAATGATCCTATATGAAATTATCCTGAATAATCCTGTGAAAAAAACATGACTCATGTCTGAATACGAGCTGATTGGAGTTATCTCCCCCTTCTGAGAAATCCTGAATGCCTTTCGCCTGTTTCCATGGTCATATTTTCCCTATTCCCCGATACGCAGCCGTGGCTGGGAACCAGACAAGTTTCTTCAGAGAGAAGAGACAGTGTAGGAAAGCTTAAGCGTAGGGCTTTGTACACAAAGAACTATCTCCGTGCGTTAGAAAAAGAGACAGCACGAACTAAATAGTGAAGCAACTGCAAAAAAGCAAGCTTTGCCACTGTGGGTGAGTGGTTACAATGGTACCTGTTTGAGGGTCAAAGAGGTCAGAAAAGGATGGGTAAGGAGAGAAAGAAAAGCTCTTGTTTCTGGAGAGAAGTAAGGAAAGGAATATTAGCCATGCCCTGTTTGAGACTTATTTTATGGTGAAACAAACATTTCAGGAAGAATATAATATCTGATGAAAAGAGAAAATAGCTTTGACCTCCTGAGAGAACTGAGTGGTAGCATGTACTAAACTTGCCTACTTCTAGGCAGAATATGCATATGTTGCAGCTGCAGTCTGATTAATTTATAGTGCTTCAGATATCAGTGCTAGTCCTCTCCAAGGGTCTGATCAAAATGCTATGGAAATGAAAGAAAATATTCCTATTGACTTCACAGGTTTTGAATCAGCCACCAGAACCTGGTCCTCCTCCCTTCTGAAGTCAGTGGCAATGCTTCCAGTAATTTCAGTGGGGGGAAAAGACCCTGGGATCGTAAGATATAAGTAGGAGAATGTCCTGCTTTTGCTTTTTACACTCCATGTTGCACTCACAAGCTAGTACTTTCATCTTCGTATAATAATGCTGACCATCTCGAACAAGTACAATTAATGTTATTTCCCCTTGTATTTAATATTAAATCACATGAGCTGGACATTGCAGAAAAATTGCACTCCATCCTTTCCTTAGAAAGATCCTAACGTGCATTTATGTCAGTAGCTAATAACACAAATCAGACTTGTAAAATTTAGTAGGATTTTTTCACCAAGTCTCAAAATAATGTTATTTTCATATTTAAAACTTAATCTATGACTTGTGACATTTGGGATTTACTCACAGTTGAGTGGACATGTGTGAGACACAGCTGAACCAACACAAACGAGAACGATGAAGAGTTGTGCCAAATCACACTATGTTCTTGCAAAATGGAAAGCTTAAAAATAGTTTCATCTTGCTATCAACACGAGAGGGACAAAGGGGTAAAAGCAGCTCTGATTTTATAGTAGTAGGCTTTTCAGTAGACAGGATTTATAAAGGTCACTTTGATAGGCCTGTTCCTGCAAGTCTCATTGAAGCAAATAATTCTACTGAAAATGAAGTGAGTTATTTACTTAGAGAAAGGCACAAAAATTGGTAACTTTTGTGTTAAGACAGCAAAAGCTTGATTCTAACAGTCACAAGGAAGAAAAAATGTCTGGGATGCCTCAGTAATCTTTTTTTTAAATGAACAGATACAGCCCATTTCTATAAATGGCCTGATGAAACTGTATCGTTAGCTACAATATACACTGGATGAAGGATTACGCTGCATATGGGTCATTTTTGATAGATTTAATTGAACAATGCATAATAAAAAGAAGGGAGTTTTGTACACAAGAATGAAGACATTTGCAGGGCATCAGTCTGATGAAAGGAGTATTAAAAAGCACTTAGGAAGATTAACAGAGAGAAGTAGTCTGGACATTCAAATGAAGAACAACAAATAGAGATGTGAATTTGAATATGAATACTAATAATTTAAAGAATTGAGATCAACTTAAAGAATTATTTTAGGTTAATGTATTATTCAGGATAATTCAAATTGAATTTCATTTTAATAGCAACATGATCACAATATCAAAGTGAAAGTTATTTGCACTTCTTATTTGGTTTAGAGGGTTTAAGGGACATAACATTATTCTTCATGATTGAAGGTGATGGCTTGTTTGTTGCAACTAGGCATGAACCATCATATTACTATGTTCTATAGTAACAGAAACACTATAATCTATGATCTTATTGAAAACATTTGCAGTGAAAACCAAGCCCAATATTATATTATAAACATTATAGCTTACAATACAATAAACATAAGAACTGTAAATAATCTAATTGCAAGCCAAAGTGTCGTTTTCTTCCTGGAAGAAAATTAAGTCTGATCATTCATTGAGAACAGCAAATAGAAATTCTTTTCATGATGTAAAATCCACATGCTGCAGAAATAAAATGTACGGAATTTAACATAGAATCACCTCTAGACTAATTTTGATCATAGCATTCTAATTAGAGGAAACTATGCTATTTATCTTCCACTATTCAAGAATTAAAAATCCTTACCATTTGTATCTCTCTAAAAACAGGAGGTTCATAATCAGTGACTTTCCCGAACTGCACTTGTATGTAGAGTAGTGAACTAGGAGTTAGAACTAAAACCAGAACGTGTCTTTCTCTCTTGCTTCCTGAGTGGCCCTGTAGAGATTCTGTTCTCTTGATACGTTGGTTTGAAACACTATTAACTAACTGACACTCGGCTATTTATTTATACATTTCCGTCAGGGCAAAAGAAGATTCCCATGCAGTGGTTCAGACAGACCTGATCTACTGTCAAAATAACAGCTTATCTCTTTCCTTTCCACTCCTTTAGTACTAATTTTCTGATTCCCTATTTGCATCTGGAAATACTGACTGGCTGCAAAGTGCTATGAGTGACAAATGTATCTTGGTGGTTATTGGACGCGTTACGTGCTCGATCTACTGCAATTGCAAAAATTCAGTCAAAGATGGGGGCTTTTTCAAAGCAGTAAAAAGGGATTAGAAGTGCAGCCACCGTTACTGTAAACGGCCTGTGTAAAGCTAAATCTCATATACAGCTAGAATAGCCGAACTCTTGATCGCAGTATCTAATGCCATCATTTCTCTCTGAATAAAGACGGTCAAGTACCACCTCACTTACACCAATGCATGTACAGAATAACACTTTTGACTTTGGGCAGTCACTCTGAAAAATACTTGGAAGCAGACTGTACACCCAAATGTTTTCCATACAGATGTCTGTCTTGAAGCTTAAGACAAGATTTCCTACGAGAGAACATTTTCAGATGTGAACAACAAATTCAAGCAAAATTATAAAGATACACTAAGAAGTAGTAGTAGTAGTAGTAATAATAATAATAATGATGATGATGATGATGATGATGAAGAGGTTGCTTCTGCTCCTGTTGAAGTTAATGGATGCCCTCCCATGCTATTCGAGAATAACGAGATGAAAGTGGCTCACATGGTCTGATACAAAGAACTGATATTTGATAGAAAGTTTTCAAATGTTCAGGTTTTTAACGTGCTATTTGGGAATAGTTGCAAATCAGCTGTTCCATCTATCTTCTCTTGTTTTGATTTAGGTTCAGAAGAGACTGGAACTGTACATGCAAGAACACTGAGGTGAGCAGAACAAAACCAAAGTGGTCAGCAGGACCTGCTGGACGTTAGCACTGCAATCAACAACTTAAAGAGGTGGAACTGGGGCAGGTTAAATGAAGAGACCTGGGCAAGTAAATTTAAGGGTGAGTGAAAGAAAGGACAAGGATAGAAAGATGATGGAGCTTAAAACAGAACCAGTTTATAATTATCTTCCATCTGCCCAATAAGTAGATAGCAGTATTCCAAACCTCCATTTCCCAGCCATTTCCCAATAGTTCATTTATGAGGTACCAAAATGTAAAAATTTCTACCTAGTCTGTCTTTATGAAAGACCAAAATATACTATTATGTCACACAATCACATATTTGGGGTTTTGTTTCAATTATTTATCTAATCTTGCATGTAAGTAAAATTAGAGCATCCAGAAACTAAGAAGAAACTAAGAAGTTATTAGGAACAGCTCTGGATTGTGCCACCTTTGCAGCAGCCCAGTGAAACCAGCAGAAATGTTCTGTTGCTTTTCGGGCAGGATATTGAAAAAAGACCAATTCTGTACTTAGTAAAAGTTCTAATATGGAAATCTACCAGTTACTTTTTTGCTATAATTTGCAAAGAAAGTAATTGATAGTGGCTGGTATAATTTCACCCTATGGCTTCAACCCTTTGGATTTTATGCTTCTCTATTTTCTATATATTTATATTGTAAAGTCCTTAATTTAAACTTATGTTTGCTTACCCACTTTCACTCCTTTTCCTGTGACTCACTTCTACTGCTTTATTTTGTGAGGATTCCCACAAGAATGGTCAGATGCCCCCTGTAGATGGTTTATGGGGATGTTTTATAAAGACAGAATGTGCCACCCAGACTGGCTCCCTTAGGGCTAAATCCAGCTTCCTTTCATAATATATTCACATTTATGATGTACACAAATAAGAACCCTAAACTACAGTCTAAAGTGCTGGCCTCTCTCTGTAACATTTCCTTGTTTTTGTTAATTTCAACAATGCTACAACAAAACGTCAGCGCTCACATGCCACTTCTTTCCTCAATTACTGGTACTGTTGTCACCCTGCCTGTCGGTCAAGCTCATAACTTCAGAGGTAATTTTTCATGTCGATGACTCTCCAGGATATCATAACCAGTATGTGCACATTTTCTTCATTCTTTTGAACAGTAGGTTTCAAGTAATATTTCCTGTTGCTTCATTGCTAAAAATCTATGGTAGCGTCTCAACATTTTCCATTTATTGTAATAATTACCTCTTCCCTGGGTTTAACTAATCCAACCCAATCCATCTCTAGCAAATCACCTATCTGGAATGCTGTTGTCAAGCTCGTTCTGCTAGTCCATTGGTTTGACCCACTTCCTCCACGCAGCATTTCACAGTTTATTCTAGCACATCATAAAAAAGCTGCCTGTCTCTGCTATCAAGATGCTTCATAACTCAGTCCCCTTCTACCTGTTATCTCTTATTATTTACTAACGTCATCCCCCATTTCTGATCAGCCAAGGGTGCTCATGTCCTTGTTTCATTTAGCAGATTTCCAAACAAGTCATTTTATTGATTCTCGATCAACTCCTACAGGCATCTATATTGCTATTCGAAACCCACATCATTCTGACAGAGATTTCGCACTGCAAAACGTCCTTTGCTATCTGCTCCTTGTCTTTTGGGTCAGAATGTGTGGCTATCAGAGGTACTTATCTCCAGGACCAACACTGGCACCCATAGTGGCTACTGCAGCCTGGCAGAGACACTACTGAGGTGCTGAACTCCCTTCAACACATCTGGAACCACCTGTGTGTGCTGTCATTTTTTTTTTTTAAATAAATAATCTAGTTAGTTAGTTGTTTGGTTAGTTAGTTAGTTAGTTTCACCAGGAATAACCACAAACAGCTGGACAACAGGCTAACAAGCGTATTTTATTTAGCTCACCCACAGGTTATCAAAGAGCTAAAGAAAATACATCAGGTATCATATTAGACATGAACACTATAAAATATTCAAATACAATAAAGATACATACAGTGTTAATAATGACTGAAATCTGATTGTGCTTTTAAGGGATGGAAAACTAATTAACCAATTAGAAAAGTCTAATAGAATAGAAGATAAAAACTTGTAGAAAAATCAAGTCCAATATAATGCATACCTATGTAAGTAAATAAATACAGAGTACATTGTGCCTTGCAGTTATTTAGATTTATGCTTTTAGAACCCTACCCTCCTGATTTTTGTCTGGTCAGTAGCACACAAGACTAGGTTTGAATCTAGCCTATGATTTAAAGCGATGGCATTAATCAGGATACCAACTGGAAGAACTTTCTGCACGGGTCAGATAATATTGGCTAATTGGTAAGTGGCCAAGCCTGGGAATCATGTATACAAAAAGGTTACAGTATTTTCAGGATCCTATGCCTATTGTGAAATAAAAAAGTGAAGTGACTTTTCCATAATGGATTATAATCACAGATTTGGTACTGAAACAAAACTGAATTTTATAGAAACATAGGCTTCACTTTTAACTTTCTTAAATAAATCCATGGTAAAAATATTCTGCAGAAAGTGAACTAAAACTATCCCAGAGAAAGATTTCTGCCTTGTCTTTGGCATCAGCAATCCTTCCTGTTCTTCCCCTTTCAAAAGGGTTTATTATAAAACTTACGATTATGTTTCTCTAATGGAGTTACTGCTTCTTTTGTATTTGTATCACCTTTCCTGGACTGAGAACAATGATCTGAATATTAATTTTTACAAGTGTTTGTTTTGGCAGCAGTGGCAGCTGTATTTACCTGCTCTCTGCCCAGTGAAAATTATTATTTTGAAACTGGAGCCGTTCCGTGATGTAATTAAGCATATGAATGCACAAAGAGTCGTGCCAGTACAGCAAGGCAGGAGGGCAGTGGAAGAAACAGTTTAAGAGAGCACCAGAGAAATGTGTATGGACCCACTGCCTCAGCCTCTGATTTTACATATCACACTTGCTTAGTTTTATATGCTTGTAGTCATTTGTGTTTATGCAAAATCAGTGTAAAAGACTATCTAAATGCAATAGCTGTGTTTAAGATCTTTTTGTCAGAAGTGGAAATAAGCACTGGAGCTGCATGGCAGTGTGGAATCACAGCTCTGATTATGCAGTTTGATAACACATGGCACACACAGACAATGGCAGTCTAAACAATATTACTGTTTTCCCTTAGTGATTTTTCTACAGCTGATTCAATCCAGGAACTGCATCAGCACAAGTCAGGGTGGCACAGAGGACAAAGAGATGGGAAGAGGTGACGGACCTCATCAGGAAACAATGGGAACTGCTTCAGCCAGTGTAGCTACATATTGGCAAAACTTTATCCATTACTTGTCATATTAGATTAAAATCAAGTGGTTGATTTACTGTCACTTGCCTTCTGTCCCACTGTTCTGATGTCACTTAGGTTCTCAAAGCAAGAATACCTGATCCTGTGAGTCAGCTTCTGATCTGCTTTTCTGTATACAAAGCAGGTACTGGGGACAGAAACTAGCACTTGGAAAGAGGAAAGGAGATGGGAAGCTACAAAACAGCTTAGTCAGGAGTGGAAGAGAAGCTTTTCCTATCATTATTAGATCCATTTTAGGAAGCTGTTGCTTTCCTCGTCTTCTATTGCTACCTAAGCAGTTATTTAATGTCTCTGATCTTTACTTGTTTTCTGGTGATAATCATAAGAAATTTGGGCTCCGGTCATAAATTAAAAAATGTCACTCTAAGAAAAATCCATGAAAGTTTTATGTCAGACAACAGATATATTTATGTCTAAAATCAGCTAGTAAAACACAGTGAACTATGTAAGATGAACTGAAACGTACTATACCTGCAACATCTTAGCTGATTCATTCAAGAAATCCTCCACGCTCTGATTTTCAGGGTTAAATTTGTTAAGCTGTTGGGCTATTATTGCAATGTGTTTCCCATGGCTGATCATCTTCACCATGGAGAATCCTGTAAATACAGTAAATCATTAATTTTTCATGCCTCCATCAGTTGTAGCATAATGTATGTTGATAGGCTCATAGAGGAGATATACTGCAGTAATGTAGAAGAGTACATTCAGGTCAAGCTTTCAAAATCACAGCTACTCACAACAGCCAAAAGGAGAAATGAGAATACAGTACAGACATCAATAAAATACAAGACATAATTACATATTTCTTATTCTGCAAATGCCTCTAAAGATCCTTAGGATGCTACCTGAAATAGTTTCTGTATCAGGTTATTAGACAAAATATAATCATAGAATCTTGGACAGGATTGAGTTGGAAGGGACCTTAAAGCCCACCCAGTGCCACCCCCTGCCATGGGCAGGGACACCTCCCACTGGATCAGGGGGCTCCAAGCCCCATCCAACCTGGCCTGGAACACCTCCAGGGATGGGGCAGCCACAGCTTCCCTGGGAAACCTGGGCCAGTGTCTCACCACTCTCATTGTGAAGAATTTCTTCCTAATGTCTAACCTATATCTCCCCCATTCCAGTTTAAAGCCGTTCCCCCTCATCCTGTCACTACCTGTCCTTGTAAAAAGCCCCTCCTCAGCTTTCCTGGAGCCCCTTCAGGTACTGGGAGGCTGCTCTAAGGTCTCCCCTGAGCCTTCTCTTCCCCAGGCTGAACAACCCCAACTCTCTAAACTTGTGCTCACAGCAGAGGGGCTCCAGCCCTTGGATCATCTTTGTAGCCTCCTTTGGACCTGTTCCAACAGTTCCATCTCCTTCTTAGGCTGGGGATTCCAGAAGTGGACACAACACTCCAGGTGAGGTCTCATGAGAGCAGAGCAGAGGGAGAGAATTGCCTCCCTTGATGATTAAAGATAACACCAGAGAAAAGCATTATTTTTTGCATGTGGGCTATCCTATTTAATACATTGCTCTTCCCAGTCAGGTGTAACTGAAAGCAAAATATTAGTCCTAACTCTAATCAATTTGCTATTAAGAGCTCATTTTTCCAAAACAACAAAAGAATTGGAACAGAGAGGAACTGTAAGGAAGCAATGAGGCAGTGCTGGTCGGCAAGCTGGGCAACAATCACAACACAGCGGTATTCTAGGCCACCATCAAGATTTCTGAAGACACGGCTGCTGGGTATGTTTCACACTTGATGCTTTGTTTCTGAAATGACTGGATTACATCTATCTTCAAATGATGTTTTACTCATATGCATACGAGTTTGCAGAACTAGATACCTAGATTTTAATGTTCACGTGACAAGAACTACAATTCTTTTCCTTATACACATTCATGTTGGGTATGAAAGACCAATGATAGTGACGATCAGCGCTGAAAGTCATTAATCTGGTTTAGCAATGGAGAAAAAATTGAGCACAGAAGTAATTTTCCATGGTGAGAATAAAAATACATTTTTGAAAATCGTTCTTGTATATATCATCATATTCTGATGTTAGAAAAGAATGCTTGATCAAGATGATTCATTCCCACTGTGGTAAGGATATGTTAATGTTTCCACATACAGTGGGTTTTGTACCCTGCCTTTCAGCACTATCATACCCAATTGCCTAAACAGCACTTTTAACTACTAATTTCAAATCACTGAAAAAAAAGAGTCTGTCTGTGATTATGCTTAATATAGGCCTTTAGTCACCTGATATGATCAGGATAAAATGTCAAATAAAGAAAAAAACCATCCAGCAAAACAGGGCTGGATCATGACAAGGAATGGCAAATACACGAAGAGATGCTACAGTGACTCTTTGTCACAGGAGGAATCACTACTTCTCCACTCTGAGAAATATGATCTGTTTCTCTGTACCCACCAAAGTTCTTAAACTCACAAGGGATTTTGGATAAGGTAGGGAGAAATACTTCTGTACTCATACAGGCTGAATCATAATTCAGGCTCCAAAGGCTCTACCAGTGACAAACATATTTTCTTCTGGCATAGTAGAAACGAGTTTCAGCTCTCATGCCCTGTATGTGCTCACGCTCACCTCTCCCCTCCAAATAATCATGAAAACCAAAAAATGGAATATGAAAATGGAGACACCTAGTAACACCTGGAGAATTCTGGAGATACAGGCATCTTAATAGAAAGCACTTCACTTCTGATTGCATTTGAACACACTGCTATTATTATCATCAGTGTTTTAAAACATACGTATCAGGAATAAAATGCTTTGTGTTATGACAGGCACTCTCATTTTCACACAGACATTTAGGAGAATTTTCTATTTGCTATGCATAAAAATCATAAATTTATACTATGTACAAAATAGAAGAATTTTTCTTCCATTATCAGGTGTAGAATTTCAGTTAAAGGAGGCAACAACCTAACCTAGCCTTATTTTACATTGGAACTTGGAGATATTATTAAAGCAATTACATTGGATAAGACCAGCCACAATTCTAGGGACTGGTTTCAATGACCTGAGAGATTCCTTCAAGTTTTACACTTGCTTCTATGTTCCTGGCCTAGAAAGACAGCGATTACATTTCCTCTGATGAAAGCTATCCTTCTTAAAGAGAGAGCTGAACTAAGCCTCCCTGCAACATTCAGTCAGATCAAATAGCTGATGTTCAAAGCAGACCAGGTGTTTCTCTCAGCTGTGTGCCAGAAAAAGAGCCACTGACTACAGGGTACGGTTGTCCCAGCAGTTACATCCCACCATTCTCATTTACTCCAGACTTTTCTAGATCATTGACTGTCACCCGAGTGTAGCAGAGAGCAGTTCTGGGCACAAGTCCTGTTTTTGGCAGATTCCTCCCTTCAGGCAGCAAAACATCAGATGGAAGACATTCACCTTGGGCAGCTACAGCCTGGATCTTACATTCATTTTTAATTTGCATGTATTTCAATGTTTTGCATACTTACTACAAGTATTTTCTTTGACACAGTATTTTTTTTTGGAGGAAATATCTTGTGGAACTTTACAGTTAAATACTCAGCGTACAAAACCTTCTGCAAGTAAGTTGGATTATATTTACAAGATTAGGAACCCAAAAGACACAGTTTTGGGCCCCTCACTACAAGAAAGACATTTGAGGTGATGGAGCGCATCCAGTGAAGGGCAACGAAGCTGGTGAGGGAGCTGGAGAACAAACTTGATGAGGAGCAGCTGAAGGAACTGAGGTTGTTCAGTCTGGAGAAAAGGAGGCTGAAGGGAGACCTTATTGCTTTCTACAAGTCCCTGAAAGGAGGTTGCAGTGAGGCGGCTGCTGGCTTCTTCTCCCAACTGACAGGCGATAAGATGAGAGGAAACGGCCTCAAGTTGTGCCACAGGAGGTTTAAACTACATATTAGGAAATATTACTTCACTGAAAGCATGGTCAGGCACCGGCACAGCTGCCCAGGGAGGGGGTGGAGTCCCCATCCCTGGAGGGGTTTGAAAGACAGGCAGATGAGTTTCTTAGGGACATGGTTTAAAGGGGACAGGTACGGTTGGACTCGATGAACTCAGGAGTCTTTTCCAACTGGATGAATCTATGATTCTAAGATGGGTAGGGGTGGCACTTAGAGACACAGTTTAGTGACGTACCCAAGTGGCTGCGTTAGGTTTATGGTTGGACTTGATCTTGAAAGTCTTTTCCAACCCAAACGATTCTGTAATTCTGTGACCCGAGTCTGGTTACCTCCATAAAATCACAGCAGCTACTGAAAGCTCTGGGATCAGAGCCCAACGCCCCTATATGACACAGCACAGCACAGCACAGCACAGCACAGCACAGCACAGCACAGCACAGCACAGCACAGCAACACAGACCCCCGCACCTCCTACTGCATTCACAGACACCTAAAACACCAGTGAGGTCCTTATAAGCCCGCCCAGGCACTTTCTGCGAGCCACACACACCAAACACTTGACTCACTTGGGTTTCAAGGTGTGACACCGCAACCCCCCGGCCCATACCTGGCTGTCCCCGCCAGCCTGGAGCTCTCCCCCAGCCGCAGGGACGGCGCTGCTGACCCCGGCCGGCCCGCGCGACGCTGTTTCCAAGGGGCGCGGGGGCTGCTGGGAGTTGTAGTTCTACCGCGCGCCTGCCCCCGCGTTGCGGAACGGTCCGGCGGGGGGCAGAGAACTACCCAAGCGGGAAAAAAGATGGCAGCGATTGTTTGGCACCGTTACTAGGCAACTCGTTTCGCCCCTCCTCGGTTTATTTTTGTACTCAAGGTCTCTAGGAATCGATCAGCCGATTGCCACGCGCTCGGACAGGACTGGCTGCAGCTAGCAGAGGCTTGCGATGCTGAAGGGGACACGCTGAGGAGTACCCGCCTAAAAGACTACAAGTCCCGGGAGCTCCGCGGGACGGCGCACCGCACCGTGCCACCGTTGCGGCGCGAGGCATGCTGGGGCGCGTAGTCTTTCGGCCACTTAGTGAGTTACGCAAATAAGCAGCCGAGTGGGCGGGGCGAGCCCGCCGAGGGGCGGGGCAGTCTGTCCCCAGCCGCCATCCGATTGGTTGCGAGGAGCGGGCGGGGGGAGCAGAGCGTGGGCCATCCCCCACGCATGCGCCGTGGGGCGCCGCCGGCGGCCGCGCGCTGTTTTGGGGGCTGTCAGCAGCGCGCAGAGCCCGCGGTGCCGGCAGGGCGGTCCCTGCGCTCAGGGCGGCGTGCGCGGCGCCCGCGCTCCGCAGCGCCCGGCGGCCTCTGCTCGGGCGGGGAAGCAGGAGCAGCGCCTGCCGCGACCCGGCGAGGGGCAGGGCTCGCCCCGCGTGCCCCGAGCGGCGAGCCGGCAGCCCCGGCGGCGGCGGGGTGGCAGCGGCCGCGGTGATGATGAACAGGTTCAGAAAGTGGCTCTACAAACCCAAGGTGCGCGGCGCTGGGCGGCGCGGCTCGGGGGCGGCTCGGCCCCTGCGGGTCACCAGCGGGTCACTCCGCGCCGCAGCCGGGAGCGGGCAAGAAAGCGCCGGGGCTGTCGGACGGGTCTGCGGGGCGGGCGCGGGGGAGGGAGATGACAAAGCAGAGCCTGTGCCCGGTGTCGGCGGGACCCGGCGGAGCGGGGCTGTGCGGGGAGCGGGGGGGGCGCTGGCTCCGGGCAGCCCTGGGGAGGCTCCGACCTGCGGTGTTCGCCGTGGCTCTGCGGCGGCTCTGCCTGCCCGGCGGGCGCTGTGCGTGGCGGGGGCTGTGCGGGACCGGGGCCGTGCGGTGCGCTGCGCTGCGCGCTGCCCCGTAAATTGCCTCCCTAGTGCGCACTTTGCGCTGTGCGGGACCGTGCGCTGTGTGTGCTGCCGTACGCGGTGTACGCTGCCCGCTGTGCGGGGCGGTGCGCGTTGTGCGCTGCCAGGGCCGTGCGGTGTGCGCTGCGCTTTGCTGTGCGTGCTGCCTCCTCGGTGTGCGGGGCGGTGCGCGGTATGTGCTGCCTCCCCGGTACCCGGCGTGCGCTGTGCGGAGTCGTGCGCAGAGTGCGGCATGCGCTGCCGTGTGCGGAGCCGTGCGCTGTCTCCCCGGTGCGCGGTGTGCGCTGCTGTGTGCGGAGCGTGATCGCGCTGTGTGCACCGCGGTGCGCGCTGTGTGCGGTGCCCGGGCCGTGCGCGCTGTGAGCGCTTTCGCCGCCGGGGCTGTGCGGGGCGCGCTCAGCCAGGCGGCTCGGACGATCCCGTCCTGCGCGCCTGCAGCCGGGAACTTCCCAAGTTGGGAACGCGTCGCCTGGAGCTCCGCAGGGGCGCGTGTTCAGCCCGCGCCGCGCGTGGAAGCGGTTGGCGAGGATCCAGGCATCGGCGCTCGCTCCGCAGCGAAATCCCCGTGTGCCGGCACGGGCGAAGAAACAGCCGGGGGGGAGCGAGCCCGTCTCGCTTGCGGGGTTCGCGGTGTTGCGGCTTTTGGACCCCCACAGCGTCCCTCGTGTCCGGGCGTTCTGGCAGTCGGATCGCTTGACTCACTCGCCGAAGCGTTTGCTTTCGGTTTTGTCCCTGAGCGTCGCTGCCAAGCCCCGATTTGAATATTTGAATTTCTCTGCGAGCGTTCAGCCTCTTTCTCTAACCCTTCTGCCTGAGTTACAGCCAAGCCAGGGCTTAAAAAAAAAAAAAAAACAAACCAACAACCCCGGAGTCGAGATGATTCTGCAAAATAAAAGTTGAGGTGGTGCTGGCTGCGTGGGGTTCGCGTGCGGTCACGGCCCCGCCGAGCGCTCCTGAGGCGCGCGCGGCCCTCTGTTCCTGCTAGTCAGGGAAAGGAAAATAACCGAGAGATGAAGCAACTGAAATACCGAAACGAATCACAGGTAGCTTTCACTCGGCTTTATTTGCTGATGTTTTGTAGGAAGGAACAGCTGGGAGAGAAGCAGTTAATGGAGTAGTGATAGTCTGCAAAAGAATGGCAAGTACAGGTTTTGCCACAGTTTTTTTAATCAAAGTTAACTGGATCTCACATGCATTTTAGTTTTAATGGGGATTTAATCTTCTTGTGATGAAACAGCACAGGAAAAGTGTTGTACATTCAGCACCCGAGCTCTTTATTGAACAGTGTATTCTTGTTTTTCTGTGCGACTTTCCAGTGGTCAAGGAACTTTCCAAGCCTGTTGCGTGACACTGGGCCTCATAAATCGGCAGCGGCCGTGGCTGTTGGTTGAAAATCCTCATCTTGTTCTTTTAGTGGAATATTCATGTGTTCTTTGTGAATAGTTTATGATAGTTTCAATAGCTTGCTACATCATTTTTGTACTCTTATTCAAAATGGGCTCCTGGCATCTTTAATAGCTTGTGTTCCTCCAGAAACAATCATTTTTTCCAATGTGCCTGTTGAGTTAGTATGGATTATATAGTTAAAAATACAGAAGTTTGACTAGCACTCTTTTTTTTGTAAAAACTAAGATGTGGGATCTTACATTTAAAGACTTGAACTTCCCTGATTTTACTTCTTGTTTTCCTGTTTTATCAAGGAATCCATAAGATTTCTTCCTGTAAGGGTAGTTGGTTCCACAGTTTGTTTTGAAATGATTTTAAATATGATGCGTTTTAAAGATGACCTTTTTGAATGTTTATTCTGGTGGGGGCTATCACTGCTGGGGACTTAAGTTGCTTGTTACAGTAACCTTTCAGGTACTGCAGAAGCCAGGTGTATTTTGTCAGTCAGATTTTGCTACAGCCAGTGATGGGGAACAATTCTTCCGAAGTATTCCAGATCCTCCTATCCTCCAGGATGACTTCTGTGTGGTGGTGAGTTTTGGTGGTGTTGGGCATCTGACCTATGGCTTTGACTGCCCTCTGGAGATCATTTTGAAGGCGGGGTGTGTGTGGCATCAGAGCACAGCAAATTCATCCCGTTCAGTAACCTCGGTGTATGGTTTACTTAATCAGAGGGGAACTATTTGATAATTGTTCCTCAAAAAAACCAAACCCTCAACCCCCAAATATGTAAATTAATTCAGCTTAATCTTTGTGAGGAAGTGGGATAGAACAGATAATTTTGTAATACCATCTTATTAAGCAATATCAGGCTCATCATTAACTTGCTGAAGGGTCAGGGATCTGCATCCAGACAGAGATTTACTTGGTAGCTGCTGCGTCTGTCTGAACATGGCAAGGATGGGAGAGAAATGGGTGTACGAAGTGGAAGGTATTGACTAATGTGAGCATGTTTGGAGAAGAGCGTGACTTCCCTGGATCCATCAGTGCTCTTCCTGTCCAACCTATTCTTCAGGTATGCTGATATACCAGATTTTAATAACGTGCATCAAACACCGATGGTGGAGGGAACCGGAGAAGGAAATGAGTAGTGGTGCCACGATCTCTGTAGCTGGTGGGAGGCAGAATCTTAACTGATGTGTTGGAGACAGAGCAGGGCAGAGATTTTGCTTCCAGCCTCCTGTGCCACATGGATTGTTGTTTAATTTTTAAAATGTTTTCAGTAAGATGTGTTTTCCTTTTGGGGGCTTGCAGATTCAATGCCTTCAGTTCTTGGATGGAGACTGGTGTTTGCTGGTGAACCAGGAGAAAATGCAGGGGAGTGGTGTGAATTGGTGATGTTCTTAAATTGCAGCAGCTGGTGGAACAGTGACTACTCCGTTTGACCTCCTCAGGGCACCTGTAGGCTTCTCAGGTGCTGACACCTCGCTGAGACTTAAGGATGATTCTTTCTAAATCAAAATATTTGCCTGAATACACAGATACTCTCTGCCACTTCAGAGAGTTCCCTTGTGCTTTTGCTGCTGGAGAATTCCACAGGTGTCAGTCCAAGCATCCAGCATCCATACAGAACTGCACTGGTTTTGCAGAGCTTTGAAATGCTTTTGATATCCAAAGTATTCAGAACGATTTCTGAGAACATGGCTGCCTAGATCTATAGAGACTAATTGGAAAAAAGCATGGGTAACGCTCACCGGGATAGCTCTTTAGAATTGGACTTGAGTTTATTGATATTTTGGAGGAACAGTTTAGTGTTTCACAAGGAAAAAACCAAGTCTGTCTCTAACCACAACTTCAAGGTGTTTTTAATCTGTTTGGCACAACAGTGAAACTTCAGTGTATGTTTATTATTCGTGTTTTTATTTTTTAAAAAATATTGGGATTTGGTGCTTACATTTGAGTCTGAATAAATTTTTAGCTGGGGAACAGAAGCAAAGGCGTAAGTTTTTTTTGGTATTCCAGTGTTTTTTAATATTTCAGGTTTATTTCAGTATTTCAGTTTTACATTCACTAACCTAATTTCTTTCTCCTAGTTTCTTGTACATGGTAAAAGAATGCAAACTTCTTGCAATAAGTGTGGATGAATGTCTTAGGTTCTTATAATTCACACAAAATTTATAGTTATTGGTAGTAAAGATATTGCTTTGTCCCATTGAAGCTGACAAGGCTTGCATGGTTTCTTTTAACACCCCTGTCCTCTAAAGTTGACCAAGGTAAAGCTGAGCTGTTAGTGTGTTCTAAATAAAAACATCCCTGGTGTCTTGGAGATGCTCGGAATTGTAGTTGCTGTATTCCTGGGTGTTTGTTCGGAAATGCTTCTGATTCCTTTTTAATGTGATCACTACTTTCTGCAGCTGGATTAGCAGATGCATCTTCAAGACTGGAGGTTCTTGCTGCCGGTTGTATTCCTGCAGTGCTGCTCTCTGGTTAGAAATGACATTTAGGAATGAGTGGAATGGCTGGTACTTGGAGAAGGCTTGTTTTCGTGTTTCTGCATGGTGCATTTCTCTAAGGGTCTTCTTACTAAGCTAGATTTTAAGCAAGTAAGCCATAGCTTTAGAGGTGCTGATAATAGTTGTTAAAGGACTTGGAATGGCAGATAAGCATGCTGATTTCAAAAAGGGCTTTAAAACAAGAGATTGTAAGTGGGTATCTTGAAAGAAGATCCCATGCTAGTTCTAGGAGGAGAGGATGATCCCAGGGAATCAAGAGCAATCCCCTAAAGTAAAAAAAGTGAGAGCCAATGGCAAAAAAAAAAATTATTCAAATGGCCACTAGGAGTTTGTGTTGTTACTTTGCACGAAGAAGTGTTTAAAAAAGTCCTTGGTGAGTGTTGAACATAAAAAGCTGCACAGAAGGTAATTGTTCTTAGCAGGGGCGTCACAAGTTGCTTTGTGGCAGAGCTGAGTCAAAGAAATAAAAGGTGGGAAATACCATAAGTAACAGTCAAAACGAATTGATTTGTTTAATTTTTATTTAAGGAAGAGAAGAAACATTTGTGGGAATTTTTGGAGAAAAAAAAACGGTTGCAAGTAGAAGAAGAGAAAGGGGTCTTTAAAGATTCATAGAAGTTTTAAATTTAGGAGAAAGGAAGCTAATAAAAATTACACAGTTGAACGTGCTTAACGTACTGCAAAGATTGTTTTTAAAGTTGAGTCAGTAGAATGCGATGTTGGAAGAGGGAGAATTATTTTTAGAGGTGTTTTGATGGATGGAAGTGGTCAGAAATAGAAACGGATGAAGCGACTGGAGTAGCAAAGCAGCTCTCAAGACTGGTCTTGGGGGAGTGAGTGGAAAAAGGTGATTTTACAAGGCATAGGTAGAAGGCAGTTGGTATTGTATTTTAGCTGGGATGCCCAAATCTTGTAAGTGAAGGGTTTTCTCTTCACAGAAGAGAATGAGTGTGAGTTTAGTCTTGGAGAAAAATATCTGAATGAAGAGTGAAAGAGGAGGTAGATGCTATTTGTAGCCTAAAGCTTCTTTTTAATGGTCCCCTACAGTAATCAAAGATTTTGGGCGCAGCAGTTTGAGAACAAAACTTGTTATTTAATGCAGTATTTATATTAGCATCTAATCACTTTCAAAGACCGAAGAATATTTACTTGGGGAAACAGCAGTTAATGGATTTTTGGACATCTTCACTATTTTTATGATCAGCTCTTTGTTCTTGATTATCTGCTTAATTATTCTTGTTGCTACTGTCTGATCAGAAGCTGCAGCTATTGAACCACATTAATCAGTGCTATTGATAACAATCCAGAGGAAGGCAACGTGTAAATCAGCATACATTATTCAGTTTCAGCACTTTGCATGGTGAATTGCTTTGAGAAGCCCCATCTAGTGGTTTGAACACACGTGCGGGAACGAATAATTCTTTGCTGTTTTATTCTAGCGCTGCAGCTGACTGAAGATAATTATCTGCAGTTATTTGTTCTTAGCCTTGATTTTACCTGTGTCTGAAAAAGTAGGTAACTATTGCAGTTCTCTAAGAGAATTGCTTGGCTGTTCTTAGCCACTCCGAGAAATACCTAAATCTTGTGAAATTATTTTTGATGTTGGGTTACAGTGAGCAGAGTCGTAGGAGATCAGATCAAAGGTCCATCTAGCCTGGTGCGATGTCTGGTGGTTCTCTCCGTCTCCGTGTCCTGTAACAGATGCCCAGGGAAAAAAGATGAGATGAATAGAAAGTGATATTTCCCTTGGGCTTTCCTTTAAACTTGTGCTAGTCTGCAGCAGGGGAGTTTGCTGAGCTGCAGATCGTACTTGGATAATCCAATAGCTCATGAACGTTTTGTCTTAAAATGTCTCATCATTTCTCAATCCATTTATACTTCTGTGCTCCATAGTGGCTGCTGGCTTCTCAGTGCTTAAAGCTGAGTTTCATTCTAGTGAGGTAAGCATTTTCTTTACCATTTTATTCAAGCAGCCAGTTGTGTGACCTAATGTGTCCTTGTCCTGTGGACAGTCATCTGCTCTTGCTCTTGAAAACTTTATTTGGATGTTTAGATTCTGTTCCTCTCCTCCCTTCCACATGGTGGTACTTGTCAGAATTCAGAAAAAGTACTTTTAAATATGGCAATGCAGTCTTCTTGGGTTGTTTTAGAAGGATGACAAAACAAAAAAACCTGTCAAAAATACTCTCTGCATTGGACTGCAGAAGAATATATTTTTGTACTGAACTAACTGAAAAATAGATGTGCAAATGCACTTTTGACATGCTTCATTTAACTACTGTAATAGTTACGGTGATCTAATTCCCTGGCGGTTGTGCTAGCAATGTTTGTCTGGATTCATTCAGTAAAACTATTTTTAAAATAATGATGTTAAAAATAAGTTAATTGATGGTTGGTTATGTTTGTTTGGCTCATGTTTGAAGACTGACCAGCTTTCATAGTGCTTGTGAAAGAGCTAATTTCTTGGGCTCAGTCATTTTACTGGAGAAGGCTGCTGCATTGGAGTCTGTCTCACCAGTTCTCAGCTGAGTCTGTTTTCATCTTGTGTACAAAATATTGCAGCTTTCGACTGACAAGCTAGAACTACAAGCTGGGGCTGGCTGGTGTGATGGCCGTTGCATTGAGGAAGCAGACGGCTGCGGCCTGTGCTGGGGAGGCTGTTGGATCCCGTAAGCTCGGGGTATCCTGAAGTCAGCTGAAGCAGAGCACTAAACCCGTGGCTGATGGGTGGCTCAGTGTAACAGCACGCGATTTTCCTTTGAGGCAGTGGCAGCTGCCTGCTCTTTGAAAACAGGAGGGACTAAAGATGCAATATGTTTTATAGAGCTCTAGAGCAGAATATAGGAAAAAGTGAGTTTGAGGAGGTAGGAAGGCGGTATCTTTAAGTTGTCCAAACATTCTCTCTCAGTATGCCTGGCTGCTGTAACTGGAAGGTCTTGCTCTTATTTATTTTGATGATGTGGGTCTGACTGTGGTCCTGTCTGTGTGTTTCTGTTCCTTCCTGCGGGATGTAGTGTTTTCCTTGTCTCCCCAATAATCAGTGACTTTTCTGCATTACTTCCTCAGACCTCTAGCTGGGCAAATCGGGATCTTGCTGATCCCATTGATGGTGGCTCGTAGATGCCTCTACCTTCACCACCCTCTCCTCCCTGTAGTGCTCATGCTGTTCAGGAATAAGATGCCCTGAAGAGCTGATAGGTGGGAACTGAGTTATGGAAGGAAATAAGATGCTGCCGTGAGGCTGTGGAAGTGTGTAACAAACTACAGCAAGGGCCGTTGACCTCTGAGAGCATCATTTAGGGACTACCTCTGCTTTGCTCTTTCTAAGCCATAAGCTCATTTTTTTTTTTTGTCTCACAAGACCTTTATCCATGGTTGAGAGCTGTTCAGAATGAATAAGAGGAAGCATCGTGTCAGTTCCACGTGCAGTGCACTGGGTGAACGAACGGAAGGAAAGCAAATGAGAGGGGAGGCAGGTGAAGACAGGGTGGGAGAAAATGATTGGCATAAAAATGTAAAAAAATATTTCAAGGGAGGAGGAAGGGAGGATTGCTGTCCTTTTTCGTAATGCCTGCTCTGTATTTTCAAATGGGACACAGGTTAATTTAAGTTGTGGTGAAGTTTATGTTGGAATGTGTTAATTCCTGCTATTGGCTGGCACTTTGATCTCCAAGAATTACAGGTGGTGGAACCTAAACCAACCAGATGCTCAGGGTATTCTGCATTTCTGCTTTGCGTTCCTCTAATTCTTACCTGCCTTTGTCAACCTTTTAATGTAGTAAATGTTCCCTGCCATTCTGTCATCAGATGTTCAAAAGCCTACAGAGATTTTTTGTTATTGAGGTTATTGTTTCTTTCTGTTAAGGGAGCTGAGCATGAAAGGGGTCTCGTATTTGTCTGCCAGTGGCTTTTGGGTGGCTGTCATCTGGGAATGTGTCAGGAATGGCATGGAATCTCATATCAGTGCCTTTTTCTCTAATTCTGTAAGCACTGATCTCCTGATGTTGGAGTTTGTGTGCTCCTACCATGGAAATGAGAACGTGTCAGCATGCTTCCTATGAAACCTTCCAAATCCTTTGAAAGCACTTCCTGATTTTACTTTACTTCCAAGATTCAGGTATGTGGAGTGCCTGCACTACTGAACAGGTTATTTAACAGTGTTTTAAGCATTTGTTTCTCAAGCTGGACCCAGTATACCTGACCTAGATGACAGCCTCACAAAAGTATCTTGACATAATTGAAATGTTATTTTATGGTGCAAGACAGATGGAAGCTGTTGTAGAACAAGGAAGAGTTACTGTGATGTAAAGAGTAGGAAAAAAATTAAAGGGCAGTCAACCAGATTTCATCCTGAATTCATGATTTGCTTTGGTTTGTATTTTAAGGAATCTCTGTGTTAATAGTTTTGTTCCCGGTTTGCGATGGCTTTTGTTTCCCTAGCAAAGACGTGTCTTCCCTCTACATTTTTGAGGGTGATTGTACACAATCGTAGACTTGCTACAACTTTTTTTTCCCCCTCTTTATTTCAGTCAGGATCCTTGGCAAATACCATACCTGGTTGGAGTCAGGAGAAGGGCAGGCACTGAAGCAGAAAGGCAGTAGGCTTTTCTCTTTGACTTCTCTCACTAGAAGAGGCAAGGAAGCAAGGCTTGTTATTGGACAGTTACCTTTATTTCAGAGCATATATTACCTTGACACTACTTTTTTTTTGTCTGCTTGTTTTTAAAAGTACATTTTCTTTATTGGCCACAGTATTTATTTTGACAATTAGTTCCTTTAAGAAAGCCTTAGGTTGTATTTATTTTACACTTGATTTCTCTATTTCTTTTGGACTTTGAGTTATGAATTGGCACTTTCATAGTAGACAGTGCTGTGTATAGTTGATAACAAGAAACCAGCCAGATAATGTTCAAGTAAGTAGTACTTTAGAATTTTTAAGTATTTTAAATATGGAACTGGGATGCAACTTTTTAAAGAACAAATGCATCTTAAAAAAAAAAAAGACACGCTTTTCTGTATAAAAATTAGATTTTTTTTTTACTCTAGAAATGTTCTGTTAATTTCTTGATGTAATATCTGTCAATCTGTATGTACCTGTATATGCACAAACATATACAATTTACTGTCCTGATGTTAACAAATAAGCATAGGTAAATTGAAGTGGCTTATTTGTTTTTGTTTCCTACATGAAACAAAGAGGTAGTCCCTTGTTTAAATTCAGCTGACTTCATTGGTGCTTAATAAGCTTTTTGATTAGAAAAAATGTTTCTCTGATAATGTTGTGTCTGGTAAAATGTGTTGTCTTATTCATGCTTTATGAAAAAAGATAGACTGTGTAAGATTGTCATAAATAATATTTCATATATGCTCCTGAAGCGTTAATAGGTAACAGCCTTTCTCCTGGAAACATTAGTTTTAATCTTAGAAAGCTAAGCACAATTTTTGCTTAAGCCCAAAGTAATTTATCATTCAGGTTAAGCAATGAAATGCTGTGAGGTTGGTTCCAGCTCGGTTTCTCACTCTTTCCCTCCCTCTCTCTGTTTATATATATCTGTGTGAGCCTGTCTTGTGTGTGGTCCAAAACTTGAGTATTATCTGTGCGTCTTTCAAAGACGAAGTCAGTCTCCTTAGCTTTCAAACGGGGACTGAGGCATGAAGGTGAGATGAGGTTATTCAGTGCCCTTAAATGTAAGCCAATAGCCAAACTAGCCAGAGAAGTTAATTTGGGGGTTGCTTACCCATTTTATTCCTCATTCACCATTCTTCCTGTCCGCTCTTTGAGATAATTTTTCCTTTTAGGTTATACTACCGCAACATTTTAAAGCTGAAGCAGTGGGCCAGATTGTACGTACTTTGCTATTCAAAGATTGGAGTGCAACTTACTGTTGCCATATGTTAAGATTCAGTGTCCAACTCCTGCTTACAAATGAGAACATATGGAGATAGGTAATGGTGATTTTTCAGCTGTTAATTAGTCATATTTAAACCAATGCCTCACTAACCATGCCTCCAATCAGTTCTGTATTTCTCAAAGAATCACAGAATCATCCGGTTGGAAAAGACCTTGGAGATTGAGTCCAACCATACCTGTCCCCTTACTGAACCGTGTCCCTCAAACGCATCTGCCCATCTTGGAAGCACCTCCAGGGATGGGGACTCCACCACCTCCCTGGGCAGCTCTGCCAGGGCCTGACCACCCTTTCAAGGAAGAAATTTTTTCTCTCCCTTGTGTTTAATTCACTGGTGTACGTCGGCACGCAGAGCTTCTGAGGGGGGTGGTGGTGGGGAGAAGGTTTCCTTCTACTGAAATGTTCCTGTAATTTGGAGGATGAGGTGTGTCTACCGAGTCGGTAGCTGTTCTTGAGTCGGAAGTGCAAAATACAGAAAATCCATTTCATTGAGTAGGACTATTTTGCTTGCGGATGTTCTGTTCTGTTTGGTTTGTGTAAAATAAAGTCAATGTGATAAATGCAGCGTAACTAAAAAAGGAATTAGAAGTAAGTGTTTAAGTGCTGGCGTCTGATGTACCGTGATGTATGTAGGTTTTACAGTGTTGGATTGAAGTTTTATCAGTAGTGACTAAACTTAACCTTTGAACCTGTTCCCTGCGAAGCCTTCTGTTACAATAGGAGTGCTTTATCGTTACTCGGTGTCGCAGCTCTGGTTATTAACTCGGTACTGCTTAGGACTCCCTTTTACTGCTTGGTAGGCAACTTTTCTGGTCTGATGATGTAAATCCTCTGTGAACTACTGTAAGATATGGTTGGTTGTGTAATTGCAGTAGTCATTCCTTCAGAGCAAAGGGAGATGTGTTCAGTTTTCTACAGTGTTCACAACGTATGACTCCTGTGAAGAGTCTTTGTGCGCTGCCCTTGTGAATTTTCACTCAACAAGGCAGTAGAGAAAGTGCAGAGATGCTGCTCATGCCCCGCTGGCGCTGCAGCTCGTGGCTGCGCACTCCTAAGTCCCTGCTCTTAGTCTTGGAAAGTGTTTTGTGTTGGATCAGCTTTTTGACACAAATGGAATCTTGTTTGCTGTGTTCATACAGTTCTGCGGAGTTAGTTGTCAGCAGTGTCAAGGAGAGGGGTGGCACAAATCTTCTGGTGGCAGCATGGTCTTTTTGTATCACCTTGTACCAGCTATGGAGTGTCTTTAGTGCTTGTGTCTTACGTTGTGCTCATAATATAAATACTGGAGAAATGAAACCCTAATCCAAATTGCACTTATTCTGTTTCTTTTTATTTTGTATGAAAGGTGCTAATCACTGTAATGCAGTCTGAAACCCAGGTGAAGTCACATGAGATGAAGAGTTGGACTTGTGATTCAGTTCTTTACAGTAAACGGACTCATGGAAAGTTATTTTTAGGTGACATTTTATATAAAACATTAAATATATAAAATGTTAATGCAAGTAATCTTGCAATGGCAAAGGCACAGATAGCATTTGGTGAAAGGGGATCTCTGCAAAAGTAGCAAGGCAAGAGAGGGAACTGTGTTAAGGGCAGGGCTTTCATTCTTGACCCACTTGATGCTTACAGCTAGCTGTTCATTCCAAGAAAGAATTGTGAAGGTACTTGATTAATGCTTTATTGTGTCTTCAGCATATCTATTTTCTGTTTCACGTTCACTATATGAATTGTCAAATCTAGAACTTGCTAATTTGAGGCTTGGAGCCAGGAAAGTAAAGGATCAGCTAATTGCGGTATTTCAACATTTTGAAAAAAAATTAATTTCCAAGTCTTTAAAAGCCTTTCTTCTATTGAATTTTCATGGGCTGGCTCAGGATTAATATATTTAAATGGCAGTATTGTCAAATAACAGAACATTTCTCATTGTGCACTTACTGGAATGACATTAAAAAATAAGAAAGGGGGAAAAGTACAAATTATTGTTAAATTTCATTTTAGCTGAAAGAAGGTTGTTTTTATCTGCCATTTGCTTACTTGAAACTAGTAAATAGAACTTCAGCACTACTAAATAGAAAAGTAAGGTCTGGGGTGCAGAAACAGAGGTACTGTCATATTTTGCTGATTCCTGCCATCCCTCTCCCAATAAAGCGTTGTCTGCACAAGTCACTGCAAGTGATTGTGTTCTACACTGAGAATGCTCTATAGTGGGGTAGGATGGTCACAAGAAGAGCTATAAGCATTGCTAGTTTTCAAGAGCTACTCTTAAATTAGCAGCAGAAGTTTCTTCTGGGGAGGTTATTTGCTTAAGCACCTCAGGAGCAATATAGATGATGATATTACAGTATGGGTTTCCATATCAAAGTATCTGCTTCACTGCTGCTCAGTCCATTAGATCCATGTGAAAGTGGATACGTTAGGTATAGGAAAAAGGCAACATTATGGGGTAGTGCCGCCTTCCTAGATGTTATTCCCACTCAGAACACCTTTCTCTCTGGATAAAACAAGGTGTTGGGGAAGTCTGTTCTTTGAAAATATTTCCAAATTCTAATTACTTCTGAAAAATTAATGAATGATTTGCTGAGGAATGTGGGGATTGGATAGAAACTGTCTATAAGAAGTGTTGGAGCACCCTCTGCAGCCTCATACTAATATTTAAATGAGCTTTTTACTTTCTGGTCATAGATTAATGGTATGGATATCCAAACAGGAAAATTAAGCATCCAGGTGCTTGATACTGCTCTATGAGCCCATCAAAGTACAATGGTAGAGCCTTAGGGACAATAATTAATTAGCATGTGTAGATCTTTTGTGTCTATTATCCTGCTGTACCTTTTCTGAAAAGACAACTCAGCAGCTGCTGTAGGTTCACTGAAGTTCAAGTTGAAAAGTAAAGAATAGCATGTCCAGTGGGAATTGTGTTAGAATTAGTTCTGTGTGATAGGGAAATTATAATGCTGTTTAATAAACTGGGGAGGTAAACTTAGGAAGCATTCCCCTCTTGAACTGCTGGTTTACTGCCTTATGATCACAAGTTTCCAGGATTTCATAACCTCTGAGTCATTTGAGTTCCGCGTTCAGCTGCAAACTAATCACTGGTGTCGTGCTGGGACGTTGGTTTGGGTCAGGTTGGGAAAGCGTGTGGCCGACTGTATTTCCAGTGCTGCGGGCTTTTTGCAAACATCTAGGTTTCATCTAATGTGCTCTAGAATGGCCTGACCTTCCCTAATTTACGAGCCACCGTAGGTTGCAGAGTAATGTGTCATAAGGCATTCAAGACTGCACAACTGAGCCATGAACAGCTTGTGATTTGTTTTCATAGATGAGTGCTCTTCTTGACATACAACAGTAACTTACATTTTTTTCTAGAATGCCCAATTAAATCAATGACACCGTGTACATCTTATCCCAGGATAAAGTCAAGCCTTCTTTGTGTTTCTTCAATACCTTTTAAATGATTGATTCAGGATATTGTAATGATAACGAATGACAACTAATGAAGCACATAGGAATTTTCTCTGCTGTGTGTTTGTGGAGTTGCCTGACTTTGGGTAATGCTGTTGTTATCATAGCTTTGTGTAAACTGTAGATGGGTTTGCAGTTGTGCAAAAAAAAAAAAATAAATCACACAGTTGTAGAAAGGAAGAGGTTGGAAGGGACCTGCAGAGACTGTCTAGTCCATCCCAGTTTCTCAGGGCCATACCAAGTTAAGTTTTGGATGCCTCTGAGGATGGAGACTCCACAAGCTCTCTGGGTAAGCTGTGCCAGTGCTCAGTCACAGTTAGTGTTTCCTGATGTTCAGATGGAATTTCCTGTATTTCAGTTTGTATCCATTACCTTGTTTGCAGTCACTGGGTATCACTAAGACAAGTCTGTTCCAGTGTTTTTTTCCACCTTCTCATCAGGTGTTTATACACATCAATAGGATGCACTCTGAGCCTTCTCTTCTCCGGGTCACACTTTCCAGCGTTGTCTGTTGTAGTATGACAAATGTTCCAAGGCATGGATCTTTGTGGGCTTTGCTGGACTTGTTATAGTACATTCACGCCTGTCTTGTACTGGGAAGTCCAGAACTGGACCCAGAATTCCAGATGTCTCACCAGTGCTCTCTAGAAAGGTAGGATCCACCTCCCTTGACTCGCTGGCCATTCTCTATTTAATGCAGCCCAGGATGCTGTTGGCCTTCATTGGTACAGGAGCTCATTGCTGACCTCTTCAAATTTGTCAAAAATGTTTGTCACTATCCCTTGGGACAATCTATTGCTCTTTCTTCATTATTCGTTTTCTTCCAACCCTCAATGCCAATCACATTTTTCCCTGCAAATCAATCTAGTTTCTCCCTCTTCTAATGCAAGAGAGACATGGAAAAGAAATTATTTCCTAGCATTTTCCATACTGGAATGGCATTTTTAGGTGTGTTTTGCATGTTTGTTTTTTCCTACCTCTCTAAATAAGCTCTCTTTTTAGAAATGTTTTTATAGTCTGTGTTTCTTGAAACCTTCTATTCTTGTTTCTTTCCTGCTCCTTCTCTAGTTTGAGGTGCAGATCTTCTATAAAGCTTTATAGACAGGGCTTCAACTAAGATGGCAAGAGTGTGGTATGGATAAGAAAGCACGTTTGTGGTAGCTTACTTGTGGTCTTGGCTTTGTTGGTGTTTATGACATTGACTTATATTTGGTGGATGATATTACATACCTGATCCTTCGTTATGTTGCTCATTCATTAGAACCTGTTCTTTGTGAGTACTTTGCAGTTTGCAAGTCTGGTGAGTATCATCCTATTGTTTTTTTGGCTCCTGTTTATTATGACAATGACTTTGATGTGATGATGCAGTTGACCCAATCTTACAGCGTGCTGACCATTTCTCACGCTCTGCCCTGGTTCCACTGCTTCCCCAGCTTTGACTTTGGCACTTGATGAAGCCCTTGCTGAGCTGACTCAAACCAGAAGACAACAGTTAAAGGGTGCGTAAGGAGACATGAACTGACCTCTTTTCCACACTCCTTCCTGCCCTTTGGGAAGGTTCCCCTGCCCCAGATTTGCTGTTTAAATCAGTTTGACAGTGAAAGGCCAGGTGAGCTGTAGTCTGGTAAAAGAACTGAGTAGTAGCCAGCCAGGTACGCAGGAACTGGGGAGGCGGATTTGGAGAAATGGGCAAACTCTTTTGGCAGCAGCGATCCTTTACAGTTCATCAGTGACATCATGTCAGTTAATTCAAATGTAAATTCTTTTCCTGTTTTCCAAAGCATTTTTTGTGCCTCGATGCGATTCATGGGTAAGTGGACTATATCCACACTTCATGCTTCAAGTTGTGTAGAAGTGGGCCCGTGACAGCACTTGAAACGTGCTCAGATTTTCACAGCAAACAGTTTATACTTCGAAGTGACACAAGACGTTAAACCGTCTTTACCTCAGGACAACTTTATCTAGATCGTATTCCTTTACTTTGGTAACAAGAATGTCACGCTGGTCAGTATGAAGCGTTTTAGTGAGGTTCTGCCATTTTCTCTAGGCTAGTCTTGTGGTAGGAGGGACATGACTTGACTTCTGTGCTTAATGGAAGGAAATCATGTTCATGAACTTATTGTCCTTCCCAAGCTTAGAAATTCATGGTTTATGTGTGTCTCCTCCTATGTCCGTCTCAGTTTCTCTGAATACTCCTATTTTCCTCATCTCAGTAAAGCATTTCCTTGGCTTCCATTCTTGGTCCTCATCAAGTTCTCTGCTTTTCCATGCGGTGGTTTTTGGCTTATTCCTTGATTATTCTTATAAAAATTCTATTTGTTACTACTAAGAATAATGTGTAGTTTTTAACATTTTGTTTGGTAGATACGTGTTTATTTCAGTACCAGAAATACACCAGGATTCTAAGTTTCTCCTTTGAGAACTCATTAGTACTCTTAGGTTGTAATATTGGGGAGATGAACATTTCCAAGCCTGTGGGTTCATGAACTGCTTAGAAAGCACAATTATAAGCTTGACATTTTTCCATATTGAAAGAGCTTGCCTTAGGGCTAAAGCAGAAGACCAGAGATACCCTCTTAGGTGACGTAAGCAAAGCTGTTGAATGAGGCAGTAAAATCAATATATTGTTTTTCTTTTAAAAAATGTCAGAAAATAAAAAGGCCAGTTGTTTTTTTCAGATCCTTTCTTGAGCAATGACAGGATTTGACAAGTAGTTTCTCATATTCAGTGTTTGATGTTTGATTATTGGACCATATACCTTGCAATCACATGGGTTCTGTTTAGTTTTAGGTCTTCTTGCCAGGTTTGTGTGGGTGCATGTTTTGGGTTTGTTTGGATGGGGTTTTTTTATGGTGAATATGAGGAATCATCAGTTTGAGTGGGGAAAATTCTTCTGGGAAAATAGCTTTAACCCAGAACTCTTTGTTCTGGATACTTTGAGTATAGATATATTTGCTGATAAAGTTTGTGATCTGCTTTTTGGCTTCTAAAATGTCTTACTTGGCACATCCTGAGGGGTTTTCCTTTCATGGGAGGTTGCGTAAACTTTAGGTGATTTTTAGAAAAGTCCTAAAGAGAAAGTTATGCCTTGCTTTGTAGGGTGGAAGTAGCCAAAGTCCAGAGGGGAGCTATTTATTCTTATAATAATGTGTTATTCTTAAATGTGTTATTGTAGTGGAGGTTTCCAGAAGTTACACGTGAATTGATGAAGAATGCAAGAATTCAACCTTTTTGAAGGGAGTTCTTGTAGACTTTTACATGGGAGGAGAGCATGGGGCGGGGTTGCTTCTCCCTCTGCCAGTGTTCAATGCCTGCGTTCTACTGCTGTAGAGCACACCTTGGACAGTTGTATTTCCCACAGCCATAAAGCTTTAGAACAAAACTATATTGGCCTTTTCTCCGTTTTCCAGTTGCAAACAGTCTGAGAGGGTTTGCAATTACATAGGCTTTACAAGAGTCGCAGGGAGGGGGGAATATTGCCTCCTTTTCCTGAGGGAAGAGGTATTGCAAAGCTATTCAAAGGCTAACTTTAGCGGAGCGAAGCTGGTCTGCTTCCCACATCAAGGAAGTGAAAGACTCTTCTGTGGGAGACAGTCTGTAGCATCTGTAGTTAGTTTTTAGTGTGACTTGCTACCTAGAAGAGCTCTTCTCTCCTGTTCTCTCTGCTGGCTCCTAAGCAGGGCACATTGCATTCCTGCAAGCCTGGCTTCTCTGAATGCTCCTCTTGGAATTCCACAAGTGAGCTGAGGAATCTGCGCTCAGCATTTGAAGTAGTATTATTTTCTTTAAGAGGTACTTTCAGGTTGTGCGCATAAAATTATTTTATTTAAAATTTAGAGGCGTTGGAGAATAGCAATGAGTTAAGAGTTTGTATTTGCTGTATAGAAGTCCTTCAGTTTCTGACCTTTATCCTAAAGTTATGCTCTTCTGTAAGAAAAAGTTCAAATAACCATGAAAGACACTAGAGGTCATTCAGAATAAAGAACATGATATTTTAGTCTGGTTTTTTTCTTCTGACTCCTTCCTTCTATCTCATGAGAACAGCACTGGCTATCCTGAATCTTCGTTTTAAAGATAGTATGGCTTCCAAGAATAAAAATAAAAGATTTCTTATAAGAGCTTTTTCAGTAAGGGATGCCACAACTTGGTTTATGTTTGAGTGCTTTCATACAGTTTTAGTAAATTTAATTTTTGTTGGTGCCAGAATGCTGCTAATGGTAGCAACTACCTCAAGGTGAAATCCAATTACTGTCTCGGAGAATTCACACTTCTTATGGCTTTTTGTTTGAGGACTGGAAAATATTGCACCTGTTTTGAGGTAACTACTTGATTTAGTTGGATGATTGGAAAAAAATTTTTCAGGCTTGTAATATTGTATTTTGAACAACAAAAATACATTTTGGCATCTAATTTTGCAGGTATTGGCAGGTGTGATTTTGGTAGTTTTGTCATGTCTGCAGAGAAAGTTTGAGAAAAGGTAATTGTCTTTGTTTTCTGGCTCTACGCATTGTTTCTCACCTGAACAACAGTGTCTCAGAACAGCTGAGGCTACAAAAGACTGCTGGAATTCATGTGATCCAATCCCCCTGCTCAAGCAGAGCCACCTCGAGCCAGTTACCTGAGTTAGTGCCCAGATGGCTTTTGAATATCTCCAAGGATTGAGACTCCAGAGCCTCTCTGGGCAACCTGTGCCAGTGGTCAGACACCCTCACAGTAAAAGCGTTTCCTGACAGGGATCCTCGTGTGTTTCAGTTTATGCCCGTTGCCTCTGGTCTGGTACTGAGCACCACTGGAAACATCCCGGCTCTGTCCTTTATGCGCCTTCCCTTCAGGTATGATGAGACCCTTTTGAGCCTTCTGTTCTCCAAGCTGAACAGTCCCAGCTGTACTCAGCCTTCTCTCACTGGAGAGATGCTCTAGCCCTTTCATCATCTTCACGGGCCTTTTTTGGACTCTGCCCAGTATGTCCATGTGTCTCTTGTACTGGGGAGCCCAGAACTGGCTGCAGTACTCCAGCACTGGTGAGGTCACACCCGAGTAGAGGAGAGGTAGGACCTCCCTTGAACTGATGGCGGTGCTTTGTCTAATGTAGCGCAGGATACCATTTGCTGCCTTGTCCACCAGGATGAGGGCACACTCTGTCCCATCAAATAGAACCGTAGAATCTCCAATGTGTTTGGAAATGTAGTTATAGTAATTTACCTTTTCCTGTATTTGGGCATAGGTGTGCCAAGTCAATGTTTTCTTAAAAATTGCGTGATCTACCTACCTTGTGACTGAGCTTTCTGTAGCTTTTCTGTCCACTATGTGACATCCCTTGTACAGCTCACAGGAGATTCGGTGCAGCCAACTGAAGCATTTTTGCAATTTAGCAATGTCCTAGCATCAGCTAGAATTGCTGTGAGATGCACAAGTGTTCTCCAAATGGTAGCACTGAGATCGAACAGCTTCAGTTACTCTCCGGGGTTATTCCTAGTAATTGTTCATGTAAATCCCCTTAGGTAATTAGTCTCCAGTATAGTAAGTAATTTTTAAAATCGCTCTGCACAAACTGAAGGCACATCTTAAGTGGAGGTGACTGTGTGTGTTGACAAACAGACATGAAATACTTGTGAACTAGTCCAGCAAGCAACACTTTTAATCAAATACCCTCTTTCCTCACTTGCTGTAGGAGGTAGCTGCCAGCTGAAAAGCGCTGTTGCCCATCATTAGTTGTCTGAACAAATTTCTCTACAAGGTAACAGCCATAAATATTGAAACTAGAACACGTGAGTCTCTAAGAAGTTTACTTAAACTTGCATGTTCTGTTTCTTAATGTATAAATTGGGAAAGTGCTTTCTAATTGTAGTGTGTCAATTATAACATGAGTTTTCGCTTCCTAGAATTACTGGAAGAAATAAACATCTGAACATGCATTTAAATGCAAGGAAACCAGGTAACTTGTGGAAGCACAACTGAAAATGTAATCTTAAACCACTTTTCCCAGTCTTACGATTTAGCATTTTAAGTGCAGATTTTAGTAGGCTTTAGAAATGTGTTTTAATACAAGTGTATTAATATATATATATATATAAAGCAGGCAGAAACTTGAATGCCACATTAGTATTTTAGCAGCAGACATCTGTTACTAGGCACTATAAAACACCCTAGATCTTTTAAACAATAACATCACTGAAAATCAGTCAAATATGTTTGGGGAGGGTGTTGTGTTTTATTGGTTTTGTTTCATTTGAAATGTTTCCAGCAACTTGATAAAAGACTCTTTGCATGAAGTTGGTTTTGTGTGGAATTGGTCAAGGTAGCAAAAGCTGCAGGGAATTAGATGTGGATTTCTTCTGTTGCCTTTGAGACTTTACCAGATTTGTTGTACTTCTTATGTGTTTTAGTACTGTTGATCCCCAGATATAGAGGTGGTTATAAGGAATGAATTGCATCAGTGACATAACCTAGCGAATGAGAATTGGTATATTGCATTGCTTAAACTGCACAAAAGAATTGGGTAAACTAAGGTTCATAAGTGTCTAAACTTACAATGAAACTGACTGCTGCTAAGCTCTTCTGGCATTCTTTCTCTCTGAAATGTTTAGCTGAGCAGCAGATGGAGATAAAGAGTACTCGTAAGATAAATTGTCCTTTTTTTTTGACTTCTTTTTTTTTTCGGTCCAAAATGCTCCAATTGCCATCTTTTTTCTCCCTCATTGTTTTCCTTTGGAGAAATAAATCTGGAGTTTGATAGCTCTTGAGTCTCCCAGTCAAACTCTACAAAGCTTGGTTTAGTAGGGAGACAGGCATGGTTGGACTCCATCTCAGAGGTCTCTTCCAGCCTTATGATTCTGTGATTCATGATAGCTCTGATGGGTCTAAACCCCCTAAACTGCTGCCACTACAGATACGTAATCAAGATAACCAGTGACGAAAATTAAACCTTACTTTCTACTCTTTGAGGACCCATGGTACGCCTGGAATTTTCATAAAGGTGGACGCTTGTAGCAGATGTGATGGTGGGCGATGGATGCATCAGTTTTGCTGTGTAGTGGAGGTGGCTTGGCCACAGCGAGGTGTATCGTGTGAAGTCCATGTGAGAAGCCAAAGCTGAGAATACTTGATTCTATCCAGTGAGTGCCAGTGGAAAAACACTGTCTTGTGTTAGTCTCGTGATAGCATCTGCTGTTGGAATATGCACTGTTTGGTGCTCATCACTGGACAGGTGGACAACCCTTGTGAAGACGGGCTGGAAATGCTTCAAGATGGTATGGCATCAACAGCTTTTCTATGCAGTATGGAATTATTGAGGTTCCACATAAGTTACAAGTAGTGGATTTGGGAACTGTAGCTTCTTTTTAAAGATAGCGTGAATTCTTCAGTACCAGTCTTTCATGCTCTCTTGTTTTTTTCAGCAAAGAGCTCAAGTTAGTGCTACTTGCAATATTCTCATTCAGTGTTGCATTTTAATCTGAATTTAAGGTCAGTTTATCTTTCTATGCTTTGTGGAGCACAGTGAGATGATGGTAACTCGTTGCAATTTAGTAAAGGGCTATATTGCTGGCATAGTGTACAGGAGCTCTGCATGCCACATGGAACTCTCACATGTCTTGTGGAAGTTCGTATTTCAAAGCGCCTAATGGAGCTCCTGTTTAAGCCTGTACTTAGCAGAACTGCTTCGTGTACACTGACCAAGTTCTAGAGTAGTTTCAGATGGTCTTAAAGCTTACTACATCTTTATTTGGGAAATGTCCAAGTTGCTATTTTACTCAAAATGTATGGGGTTTTTAGGATTTTAGACTTTGTGTTAATGTGGAAATCAACTTTAGCCATGTTGATAAGAAGATGGTAGATGTAGAAATTACATTGGCAAAACAATGAGACATACGAAAGTGCAAATTGATTTAAATTTACTAAGTTATTGTATGCTTTCAAAGGAGGGATTATCCCAGTCAAGACTGAGGAGAAGGAGGGGAAAAATAAATCAATGAAATTCAGAATACTGTGGCTAGCTGGGAACTGGAAGCAAGTGGCTATGAGATTTATTAATTTTTCTTCTAGGGTTCTGAACAGCTTTTTTAGCCTCAAAGATGTGGGCTGATTTTTTTTTTTGGGGGGGGGGAGGTTTGCATTTGGTAATGAGAGGAATACATGGATAAAATAGAGCTTCATGAGGGATTTGTTGTGGTAGCTGAGCTGACAAGAAACCTATGGTAAGTGTCTAGTTTGAAAATTTTGATAAGTTGAGTCTATTATTTTTGGGGGACATTGACTATTTTTTTTCCACTTAAAGGAAAATGCTAGACACTTGTGATAAAATTTATTCTGTACTGCTCTAGTTAGTAACTCCCCAATGAAACTATTGTGGTTATATCGTTGGCTACATGGTAAAAAGTTGTAAAGCACCAGCGTGCAAAGTGCTTTGCAAAATAAGCCATAGCCTGTTTTGGATCTTAAACTTAATTCCAAGTATTACATTAAGTATGGACTCTAATGTAATTTCACCGAAGAATGCGTAACGTCTTATGTGACGGCTGTTTCAGTGTTGTGGCAGGACTTCACTGTCTAGAAATAGACTTTAATTATCGATACTGTATAATTTGACTTTGTATAACCATATTTATTGAAATATGTTTTAAATCTTAAGTTTAATAATTCACTGACAAGAAATAACTGTTTAATACAGTATCTGAAGCTGTAGATAGGAACTCAGTATGAAAATTTCTTTGACCTTTTCTTGCCTGTCTTGTGCTCTTCTTTCGTAAAGCCTTAATTGTGTTGCAGTTGCCTCGCAGTGATAACTTCCAGTATGGAAGTGATGGAAGAACAACTGTTGTCTTTTATCAGGAAAAACCCGTATCTTCATGTGCTGTATGGGGATACTCATCTGTAACATGGTCTGCTTTTTTCTTTACATCTTATCAGTGCTGCTCGTGGAGGAACAGAAGCTGGGCAGTGTTTCGAAACTGGAAAGAATAAGAGCTCAAATTGTTCAGAGGAATAATTATCTTGACTATGAGGAAGTAAAACCCACAACTAAAATTGTTCAGATATGAACCTGACTGCCTGTCATGCTTGGTTTGTGGCTCAATGGTGTGGGGTTTTTATAAAATTCGAAGTTTTAAGATGGAATAGGAAAATTGTGATTATGACTAATGGTTACTTTTGTGTAAATCACTTTAATATTGATCTTACTCCTTTTCAGTATTGCTCATGCCAAGTTTCCTGTATTTATAGTGTAGCAATGATTTAAAAAAAAAAAAAACAAAAACAAAAACATGGGTGTCCATGCTACAACTTTCCAAATTTTTTGTGCTACTGCATGTTCTGTGCTTTCAGTGTTTGAGAAATTCAACAGGCTTCATCTGCAAGATAATGCTTGGAATCAGCAGAACAGAAATAGACAAGTTACATGCCTGCTGAAAAGTAATGTGTGTGCAGGGGTAGCCTGAAAGTAGGATTGAGACAGCTATTGAATGATATGCTGTAATCAAATGTCTGCTCTTTGTTTTCTCATTGTCATCACTGGATAAATATGGGATTAGTAGGGAAGGCAAGAGGAAATAGTTGTATGGGGAAATAGTTTTTTCTGAGAGACAGAAGTACAGAACTGAACCTGAAGGTTAGTTGTATGGATATGTAAATGGTAATTCTAGTTGCAGATACTCCTTTAGGATAATGCAGTATCACTTCCATTTTAACATGTACTGAGTTTTTTATTTGTTTTACCAAGGTTGTACTGACATGTTCGCAGTGATCAGCTTTTCTCATAGTTTATTCTAGTTTTAGGAATAGTAATAGTAATTTAGGCTGAATTTAGTACCATTGCTAAACAAGCCACTTATTCTAGAAAGTAACCAATCCAGAAACTAAGATAATAAAACCAGTGGGTGGGTTATGTTCATAGGAGCTGATTGCATTGTCCTCTTTCCTTTACCTAAGCACAGTTAAATCAGTAGTACAGTGTAATTCTAGAGTAGATCTTGTGATGTGGTGTTAACCTTGAAAGAAGTGTGATAACAGTAAAATCTGTAATTTGGAAATTTGAATCCATAATTTCCCGGCTGTACGTAGTTTATTTAAATCTACATATGGCTTTCTCAGTTTGCCCTGAAGTACCAAGTTCTACATGGGGATGAATGGTAGAGTGAGATCTGCCTCTTCTGGAGCTTGTCTCCCATTCTTTCGTGGATGTTAATACCGGTCTGCTAGTTGGCAGTCTCTAGTCTCTCCTTGTATTCCAAGGAACTTGAGTTCAATGCTTTGTACGACACTGGTCATTGTAGATGATAAGCAGCATCACTTTTGCTGTATTTCTGTACTGAGGCAAGTACTGGCTGTTTCACTGAAAGTGGTGGAGAGCGAGGTTGCTTCATCCCAACCATTTATTTATTTAACGCTGCTTCTAGTGGAAGGAAGCTGAACCTCTTGTACCAGCAGGTTTGAGTGCGTGATGCTCATGTAGTCGTTGAGGACAGGGGAATGAGTTGGTCTTTCAGCTGTGAGAACAAGTGTTAGAGAGTTAAAAACTCTCTTGGTGTTTTTTGTTTTTTGTTTATTGTTTTTTTTCAGGTGTCGGTATAACTTCAAAAGTATTCAGAATTTCTGTTCCTAAGGCAGTATCAGAGTCCCCTGTCAATTGTGAGCATTTAACCTCCTTGTATTACGTGTTTATCTTCCGTGCACCTCCCATATCTCTGCAGTGATCTTGCAAATGAACTGTGCAGGAGCTGAAGTTACAGTGCAAAAAGAGGGTGAGGCTTGAGGAAGGAAACCAAGCAAGAAAATAATGAGCAGGAGTATTTCTTAACCTATTCCTAATTCTGAAATTTATAAACTGACATTAGAATACAATAGAGGCATGTTAGGCGTCACGGCTAGCTTGCCACCTGTGATCTGGTTACGATAAAAAAATGATGATGTTTCCTTAAATCTTGGTTGGTTTGTTTGTTTTTTGTTTTAAACTCGAAGCAAAACAAAAAAGCCTGAAACCTCAAGCCATTTTATGACTAGAAATGTGGGGATTTCCTCATATTATTTGGAGCAGTCAAGGTACTGAAGATAAATACTTGAGTACTGCCATTATGACCATTCACTGCAATTTTATATAAATATTCATAACTTGTTACCTTTGGTGGGCTTTCTTTTACCTAGCTGATGGCGTAGTTTATTCCCAGGAGGCTAATGCTGTTGTCAGGGCTCAGCTCTGCCATGCAGTAGCTTTTGCTGTTCTTTCACTGGGTTTGGCTCAATTGCAGGAGAAACTTGGATGGGAAAAACTATAATATTTGACTGGAAATCCACTCTTCAATTTTATACATGTACATTATGAATTAATGTTTAACACCATTTCACAACACTGTTTCATCACAAAACAGTACTTTCTTGAGGAAAGGATTTGTTTTCCATAGCCTAGAATGCACGTGGATTTCAGGGTGGCCTTACCAGAAATTATGAGAACACAGCTAAGAAATGTAATTGCTAAATTATGAAACTAGACTAAGTAGAAAGCTGCTTCTACAGTGTATAGTACCATCAGTCAGTTGTCAGAGACAATTTGTCAGAGACTATCCAATATATACAGGTAATATTTTTAACTTTTGCCTCAGTAATAAAGGCAAGACCTTTCTAGTTGGAAATAAAATGAGGAATGGGGCCTTGTTCTGATTGGGAGTATTCCTCTTAAGGAAGGAAAAAGATGAAAATGTGCTAGAACATCTTTTTGATCGAATGCTTGTACTGCTACTATATACTTTTTCTTTGAAAGGGATTCCTGGGGGGAATAAATTCAGACAGCTGTAAGCACTTTGTTAGTGCTGCTACTTCTGAGTCCTTAGATGCAGAGATGTGCTTTGTGCACTCTGGTCCCTCTCATGGCAAAAGATGACATAAGTAATTCCCTAGGAAAGGGAATTACATTGTCTTCTGAGATTTGCTTCTTCCAGTGGAGCATGATTTCTTGCTTGGCAGATCTGTGGATTCAGGGTGACCCTTAGCATCTGTCTGCATTCCTATTTGCAAAGCTACTTCAGTTGGTCTGGGCATCCTTTCATGTTCTCATTGTTTGGAAATAACATCTGAAGTGTTGCCTTTCCCTCATAGCACATGGTGATAGAACTGTGTGTATCTGTACCCATATCTTGAGTACCTTGTTATGGTTTTGCATTAGCAGTGTAGAACTTGGAAATCGTGATGTATACTTGAGGTGGACTATCTACTCAGAAGATTTTTCCAACCTTACTTAACTGTTAGCTAACGAGCGATTTGATTTATAGCTGTACAATATAGTTGTTGAATTGCTTATTTCTCCTCAAGCAGAGCAGCTGCACTACTCACAGACATCATCATGTTGCTCTACTTGCACTCTTCCCGGTATGTTTCCAGAATCCATATTTTTGTGAGAACTTGGGCGGATGAGTTAATCGGAAGACTTAAAACCTTAATTTATTAACTCTTCAGTGGTGATTTTTGAAAGGGCAGCAGCGTGATTTCCAGGAAACACTTCTTAAGAGAAGGTGTTCTTTTCACTGTTAAGTCAAGATATGGTTTGAATCTGGGTGGGCTCCTGACTGGGCTGTTGCAGCAGTGACCTCTTCGTGCTGGGCTCTTCATGGCCCGTACCTGCAGCTTTTGTTGCCTGGGTTGAAAGAGTTGCCTGGCTGGACAGTACTAAACATCAAGTGCAGGTGCGTGTACAGCTCATGTGGACAGAGTGCAAGTGCTTGAAACAAAATGAGAAAGGATTCCCCATTGATGAATTGTCACCAGCCCAGAACCTTGAAGATCTGATGATCATAATTTCCTGAGCAAGAAAAACTTTCCTTTTTTCTTTTCCCCAAATACGAGGGTTTCACCTCTTGCAGTTTCACAGAGCAAAATAATACCAACAGATTATTGCACGTGTTCTGATGTCATTCTGGCAATGGGGAAGTTATTTGACTTGACCATCTTCCATTGAGTGGATCTTTACCTCTGATTGCCTGGCATTTGCCACTGGCAAAGAGGGTGCACAGCGGCCACCATAAGCCAAGTGACAGGCAGTAAGTTAAGTGCCTAAACTTGTGGATGCTCTGACCCTCTTTGCCCTCCCTTTAGTTACAGAGCATGGAATCGCACGAGCACACTGTAAATATCCTGAGTAGGTATTACAGAGAGAATATTAACTTTTCTCTGTGGACTTCCTTTTTTTTTCCTAGCTCTCAAAACTTAAAGTAACAGAACTGCTAAATATTTGCATTTTGAGTTAAAGGTGATGTATTTATTGTTTAGAAGCTTTTATTTCTGCTCGTAGAGCTTATTTTCTCCTGACTGACAAAATCACTTTGTTCATAGGAACCGGGAATGCTTCATTAGAAGCAAGACAGGAGAAACCACTTTAGGTTTTATTCGCGACTTAAAAGAACGTGGCTTGTGTGGTGTGTTGGAGGCTTTGAAGCGGTGACTCATAATATGCATCATCAGTATCGGGAAAGAGTGCTTTATATAACATTGATTTTCGTATCTTGGTTAAAAATTTCAGACAAGCAGACTGCATTTAGAAACTGTGTGTGTGATGTGAAAAGAAACACCAAATTGGAAGTTTGAATGATGTGCATCACAAGAAACTGGAATATGCAGCTTTGCAGCAAGAAGAATGGGGGCTTCACTTATTTATTTTGACTCTGACTATTTGTACTGTCGTAATTATAGTACTTTGCAGATTATTTTAATTTTGGAATGGGTTAAGTACAAAACAATGGTCTGCAAGGTTATTTGCTATGTCAGGTTCTCTATTGGATTTATTATGACGGTTAAAGTAACCACCTTTTGCTGAACTTTCTGATTAGCATCAATAGCGTAAAGCTTCATGAGCTGGAGCTCTTCAGGGAAAAATGTGTGCTGTAAGGCGGAGACACAGAAGACAAGAATGTCTTCATTGTGGAGGTGCCTCCACTGACACCGTGACGTGGTCCTAGCATACTGCAAAGTCGGATATCGCAGCATTGCATTATTGCCCCACCTGTCGAAAGGGTCAGGTTAAATGGAACTCTGAGCAACCTGATCAAGTTGAAGGTGTCTCTGCTCACTGGAGAGGTTTTGGACTAGATGACCTTCCTGGTCCCTTCCAACCTAAACCATTCTATGATCATTAAAAGGGTTTTTTCTCTCATTCTCACCTCAGCTCTTCATATGCTTTGCTTTTTTGATATTAAAACCCAATATAGCTATGACCATAAAAACCCAAAGTAACCAACCCCAAACCAAACAAAAAACTCAAACAACAAAGAAACCACGGTCAAAATTTACCAAGTTGGCAAATACTCAACTGCTGCAAAAAAGTACAATATGGTGGATTGAATAAAAATAACGTTTTTGAAATCGTGAAGCTGTTGGGATGCCTTCAGTAGGCTTGTAGAGAAACTTGTACAGTCTCAAGCAGACGTAGGAGGGGTAATGCAGGAGTTGTGTGGCCTGAAAGGGAATCCTCATGCTGTGGTAGAACCTTTGTGTCCTTGCTTTTCCTGTCTTGGATTCACATGCAGTTACTGTACTTGTTCATATGGACTCCCCGGAACAACTTCTAAAATAAAAAGAGATTGTGTTATAGCTGTAAGAGAGCTTAAACTTTGATTGATCAGAAATCACAAACTTGGAATATTTCTTGTGGTTGGTTTGAGTATTTTTCTGTCCTTCCATTACTTTTACTACAGGATCATGCAAGGTATTCTGATTTTCTTCGCCATTTTAGGTCTCAGGAAAGCCGTGTGTGGTTCAGTTACACCTTCCTCTGCATCTTGTTCTGGTTTTGGTTTCCATGTCACCACAGAAGTCTTGTGCTGCCTGTAAAGATTCAGACGATTCAAAAACTGTTGTTATGGCTATAAAGTGTTAATATTTTATTTTTTTTAAAGGAAAATTTATCTCTTTCAAAAGAAACCAATATTTAACCCCCTTCATTTTTAGAGATGAGTCTGCAGCTGAAGTAAACTGAAGTACCTGAAGCTGAGTGGTTTTTTTGTCAGGATTGATGTTAGCCTGCTGGCTTAATTGTTTTTGTGCGTGCTTCAAGGAAGAATGAAGTAGTTGTTACTCTCCTCTTCCCTTAGTGCTCTGATTTGGAAGGCTCTGCTTGTTAGGCAACAGAGAAGTTAGCAGTCTTTTATAAAATTCTATTTTGTGTATTGAGACTTGGGTTTAGAGTACAAATGCACGCAATTAGATTTGAAGAACTGAATCCCCTTTCTTGTGCTTTCTTAATTTACTTTAGAGAAATTAAGTTTTAAATTGCATCTTATTGATTACAACCTCTGCAGCATGTCTCCTCTCAAGAGCTTTCATATCTACTGGTGAAGATAAACCTGATCTCCAGTGAAAATTGAAATTGAGGATAAAGAACTTGGTAAAAGCTGAGCTGAGACTGTCTTCTCTTAACCAAGTCAGTATCTACTCTTCTAAATTGACCAGCGATCTAATGCTCTCCTCTGTGGGCTGACTGATAGAAGAACTTTCTCTGACTCAAGTCTTGTGTGTTGCTTGATAAAAAAAGCTCTTCATGAAAAAGCTCTTTGCCTTGGAATTTCATGCTTGTATCTTATGATAAACTCTATGAACAACATAAAGCTTTTTGTGGAACATACATACTAGAATTTGTTACACAAAATCTCTGTACAATAACGTCGTGCCATGTGATCTTTTTCATTGCATTTGTGACCTTTTTATGGTTACCTTAATGTATGCAGTGCTTTGAATATTGAATAAGAGGCAAGTACAAAAAAATTAATTCTCATTTTAGGAAGCTGGCTGGTAAGAACAGGCAGACTCAAAGTACTTTTTAACCTTCTTGATCTTACTATGACCCTAGGAAAGAGAAAAAATTATGGTTCCATTGCAAATATTTAATAAAATAATGTTCAGAATCATTCTAAGACAATATACTGAATGGCTTGAAAGGTGTGGTTTTTTTCTCTCGTCATTTTTTCCCTCAACACTAGCAGCAGTCACTTTTATCAGGTAATTTCTGAATGCTTAGTTTCATGTTTACTTTGGTTTATAACTAGATGTGAGTCTGGAAAGGAATCATTTGGTCCAATGAATAGGCAAGGAGATTAGAAAAGGTTATGAAAATTCAGGTTTAGTAGTGTGTTATGTGACTTTCTTTTAAAAATATCTTGTTCTCCAGATGTAGGCAATCATCTTGATTTGAAATTAAGTCCTTTTAAAGGAGTCAAAAGTTGACCATCCAAAAATAGGGGGTTCTCAAGTCATCTTTTCTGAAAAACCTCCACTCAGTGAGCTGAGGCTTCTGCTTTTCTTGATTCCTTTATCTATTCAAGTTAGTTCTCTGAAATATTCAAGAGTTCAATCTCATTCTGATATACATTGGTGTTTTTGTATTGTGACAAAATAATCTGTGCTAGTTATTGCTTAAAAGGTTTGACTTTCATAGAAATATTATCTGTAAGAAAACTTGGAATCTTTAACAGAAACAATACTGTAAACCTGAACCTTAATGTGTGATGGTTTTGGTGAAGTCCAAGTGCCAGGTAGGTTTTCCGTTGCAGCCGCAATGTGACTATTAAAGTCAAACAAAAAATACTGTAAATCTTACTGTAAAATAAAGCTCAGCTTCATGGCAGCTTCTGCTCCGCTTTTTAAAAGCATACATTTACAGTAAGTTGTCTTAAAAGTCATCATAGCTGGCAATAAGCTAGAAATGTTTGTGGAGCAATTTGCTTGTCTCTTGGCTTTCCCAGAGGTGGATATTAACGTGCCAGACTTCATCTCTGGGAGTTCAGAATTATTACTTCTGGAACTGCTGGTAATTGTTTTACATTTCAAGAATTATTTTTCTTGGTAAGAAAAGGTTGTTTTGTCGTTATCTTGCTTAAACATAACTGAACTCTTTGTTTACACCTTTTATTTTTGGGAGGTGGGGCAAGACTAACCCTGAGAGATGCTGTCTGAAAAATATCGATTTGCAAACTTGCTCTGGAGAGTTGTGATAAATTGAAAACATCAGCATTATAATGGAAATATTCCTGCAATTCTCTTAATGCTTGCTTATAGTCTGGTAGCTGCTCTGTAGTGCAAGGTAGTGTTAGTCTCTTTGAACAGTACAATTTCTTTTCTGATGTAAACCAATTTTGTGTTCTGTGATGTTTTTCATTTGTGGCTCCCAATATTGTTTCGCTTCTCGTACACACCTTTAAAGGAACTAGAGGTATTCTCATTTGCAAAGCTCTGTTTTATTGAGGTTTAGCCCTGAAGGCATTTTAAAAAACCACGTCTACATCCAGATATAAGGAGGAAATGTTGCTGTATTAAAAACCCCTCGTCTTACAGCTTTTCTTTGTTTTTTTTTACATGTATATTTATTTAACAAATCCATTCACTGAAAAAGATGCAGTTAAATGCCTTGATACTGATTATAGGCAAAATGCTGAGGAGAGCCTGTTCTGCAGATCTTAGTGCCTGCTCTGAGCTGCTGGGAGAGGCAGCAGAGGAGGCAGCTGGCTCCTTCCCAGCCAGGGCTTTGGCCAGCCCGGGGAAGCTGATGCAAAATCCACCCTTGCAGTCTGCTGGTAGGTCTGCTGCGGGTGTGAGCACCATTAGGGATGAGGTGACATAGCTTGGATTTAGGAGAGATGTCCAGGAGTGTTGTGTGGCTGCACCAAGGTGGTACCACACTGAATGTCCATGCTGGAGATAAGCTAGAAAGGAGGAGGCTGTCCTTGCTCTAGTTGTCTGTTGCCCGTAGCTTTTTAGCTCCTGGGAAAAAGATAAGTGAACAAACTTGCCATGCTGAAAAAGGGGTTTTGAGCACTTTAATTCAAGTTAATTCGTGACCAGTACCTCGCAGTGTTTTTCTGCATTGTCTCTTGCTTATGTTTCTTGATCTTTGGATAGTCCTAGCATCCTGATTTATTTTTCCCCCCAGTTATCTTTTCAGACTCCAAGTAGACATCACCTCTAATCTTCTCTCTTTTTCTGCAGCTACTTTCGTTTGTCATCGTATCAGTGTGATACAGCCTTCCCGTACATCCACGAATATAAACCACTTTCAGCACACTGCCGTCATACTTGGCTCTTAATTCAGTACTTTCATTGACCGTATCAAATTATCTTTTTCCCTTTGCGTTTGGGTTCCTGCGGTCACTCAAAAGTAATACCCTAATTGGTTGCTGTCACTGTGTATACTTGTTCGGCACCTTTTTCCACTGCCTCCCTCTTTCCTGTTGTAACAAACACAAGCAGTTTTCTTGATTTTATTTGTTTTCCTACCTGAGCCATATAGCCCACCCGAGTTGAGGATATGTAGGTGGTTTTGTTTAATATTGAAAGGTCAGCTCTCTGCAGTCAGGCAGTAATACCCAGCTTGGGTTATTTGCTTTCCTCCCTGCTGTTCACTGATGGGAACTCTGGTTGTTTGGGGTCTTTTTTTTTCTCCTGCTCTGTAATTATAAAACAAAAACTAAAAAACCTTGGCTATAGCTGACCTGCTCTTGGGATTAATTAGTATACTAGGAGTATCTTGTTCCCGTATTTGAGTGAAAATCCTAAAGCTCTCTGTCTCTCCAAATATTCAGGAGTTCAGAGCAATGTACGACAGCCCTGAAGTTGAGGAGAGGTTGAGAGAACAGAATGTCCTGGAGAAGGGAGAGATGAGCACAAGCACTGAGATGAGACAAGTAGTGTTAGCTGGGAGGGGGAATTGCAAGTTTTCATAGCCTGGCTTAGGAAATGTCACCTGAGAGATGCACAGGGCAAGGGGGATGCTGCAGTTGCTGACTGATCTTTTTTGATTAAAATATATCTTGCTTGTTGTGTGTATTTCCTTTCCTTAAATGAATAAACCCAAAGCGCTTGTGAATCTCTGGTGTCTGACCAAGTAGGAATCGTAGAATCGTTTAGGTTGGAAGAGACCCTTAAGACCGAGTCTCACCTTGAACTTAACACTGCCAAGTCCACCACTAAACCACATCCCTAAGCACCACATCTACCTGTCTTTTAAACACCTCCAGGGATGGTCAGTCAACCACCTCCCTGGGCAGCTGTGCCAATGCTTGACAATCCTTTTGATAAAGAAACTTTTTCCTAATATCCAATCTAAATAATCCTTGGTACAACTTGAGGCAGTTTCCTCTTGTCCTATCACTTTTTACTTGGGGAAAGAGATGGGCCCCCACCTCCCTACAACTTCCTTTGAGGCAGTTGTAGACAGTGAAAAGGTCTTCCCCTCAACCTCGTTTTCGCCAGGCTGAACAGCCCCAGTTCCCTCAATTGCTGTTCAATGTAACACTTGTTCTCCAGCTCCTCCCCAGCCTCGTTCCCTTCTCTGGACGTGCTCCAGCCCCTCAATGTCCTTCTTGGAGTGAGGGGCCCAAAACTGAACCCAGCACTCAAGGTATGGCATCATCAGTGCTGAGCACAAGGGACTCTGCTGGCCACACCATTTCTAATCCAAGTCTGGATGCTGTTGGCTGCCTTGGCCACCTGGGCCACTGATGACTCCTGTTTAGCCGCTGCCAACCAGCAATCTAGGTCTTTCTCTGCCAGGCAGCTCTCCAGCCACTCTTCCCCAAGGCTCTAGCATTGCATGGGGTTGTTGTGGCCCAAGTGCAGGACCTGGCATTTGGCCTTGGTGCACCTCCTACAGTTGGCCTTGGCCCATCGCTACAGCCTCTCCAAGTCACTCTGCAGAGACTCCCTGTCCTCAAGGAAATCAACACTTAGTGTCATCTGAAAATTTAGAGGACACACTCATTCCCCTNTCCTTGGTACAACTTGAGGCAGTTTCCTCTTGTCCTATCACTTTTTACTTGGGGAAAGAGATGGGCCCCCACCTCCCTACAACTTCCTTTGAGGCAGTTGTAGACAGTGAAAAGGTCTTCCCCTCAACCTCGTTTTCGCCAGGCTGAACAGCCCCAGTTCCCTCAATTGCTGTTCAATGTAACACTTGTTCTCCAGCTCCTCCCCAGCCTCGTTCCCTTCTCTGGACGTGCTCCAGCCCCTCAATGTCCTTCTTGGAGTGAGGGGCCCAAAACTGAACCCAGCACTCAAGGTATGGCATCATCAGTGCTGAGCACAAGGGACTCTGCTGGCCACACCATTTCTAATCCAAGTCTGGATGCTGTTGGCTGCCTTGGCCACCTGGGCCACTGATGACTCCTGTTTAGCCGCTGCCAACCAGCAATCTAGGTCTTTCTCTGCCAGGCAGCTCTCCAGCCACTCTTCCCCAAGGCTCTAGCATTGCATGGGGTTGTTGTGGCCCAAGTGCAGGACCTGGCATTTGGCCTTGGTGCACCTCCTACAGTTGGCCTTGGCCCATCGCTACAGCCTCTCCAAGTCACTCTGCAGAGACTCCCTGTCCTCAAGGAAATCAACACTTAGTGTCATCTGAAAATTTAGAGGACACACTCATTCCCCTCATCCAGATCATTGATTAAGCTACTAAAGAGAACTGGCCCCAGCTCTGAGTACCGGGGACACCGCTTGTGACCGGCCGCTGGCTGGATTTAGCTCTGTTCACCACCTCTCTCTGGGCTCTTCCATCCAGATGGGTTTTAACCCAGCAAAGCGTACACCCATCCAAGCCATGAGAAGCCCATTTCTCCAGGAAAATGCCATGGGAAGCAGTATCAAAGGCTTTACCTTAGCCCTTCTCATCACCCCAAGTCTAGCTACAAATACCACGTTTTTTGCTGTGTTTTTTCTTTGGAACAGTGAAATTCTGTAGCATCTTACATCATGTTAGTAATGTTGGCGTTAGGATATTACCATGATGGTGGTTTCTGGAAGCCACACACATTATCCAAGTAAGGTTGTTTAATGCCATTTCAAGAAACCAAACTGCTTTGTGGTATTACTGATACATATTGATTTGTACCAAGTTTTGGAGGCTGGGAGGTAATGGCATATCGTGATATTTGTTCATCGTGTTTCATGTAAAGACAAGAGTTTAGGTCTTGCAATGAATAAATACACAAATACTAAGTTCCCCTCAGCATTTTGCTCATAATGTCTAAACATATAGAAAGGTAGCAGAGCAAAGCGGCTGAGCATTAGCTCTTTCTGTACACTGCAGGTTGTTTGTTCTGAGCAGCCTCGTTCACTGTTATTCTGTGGCACACTTGTATGCTTTTAATTGAGAAATTTGTTTTCCAAATATGTTTTGATGGTTTCTGCTTGCTCCTTCAGCTGCTCCTGACACCGGTAGCCTAATACCTGATTTCTTAAACTAGCAACACAATGGTTTGTAGGGAGTGAGTCCCCTTTTCTAGTCTTGGATGAGGAGTTATTTGTGGTGTTTAATGTAATTTAATATATTTAACTGAGATTTTAAAGAAAACTATAAGTTATACAGAAAAATAGATAAAATTAAAGTATCGCATCGCATGTAGCTGCCATAGTTGGAAAATATACCATTTAAATCTTACTTTGCCAAAGCAGCTTCTAGTATGGCTTCCTGTTTAATAAGTCTTTAAGAAGACCATAACTTGTGTTTTCTCTGAGCAGAATTGAACACTGCCTGTTGTGACTTAAATGGATGTTTCTCAGCATCAGTATAGACCTGGTTCTCTCAGGTCAATAGAACATAGAGAATAGATTCAGTGCAAACCCATGAAGATTAATGGAAAAATATTAGTTGGTCAATATCTGCTATGTTGGGGGAAAGCTATGGATGCTATTTCTGTTTTTAGTGGGGCACTGCAAGGCTTTATTGCTTCCCATGGCACTCCAGTAGAAATCATTTGTCTTGAAGGTGAGTGATGTTCAGAAGAGCATTCTCCGGTCGTTTCTTGCATGGCAGCCACAAGTTAAATTAGATAATCCTTATTTTTTTTTTATATGAGATCATCTTTTTAATTCCCTCCCATCACTCCTGCGTGTCTCTGATAAACTAGCAGTCGTGCTTTCCCTCTAAGCTGTCAGTCACCTTGGATAAGCTTTTCATGTTTTAAATGAAAACGAGTTAAATATTCTTTATATTATTTAATAAAATCCCAAGTCAAGAGTATATACGAAGTTTTCAATAACAAACTGTCTCTTTTATAACCAAAATAAAATCAAGGAAGGACATTCAGAACAACAGTGGAGCAGCCTCTTGAATGCCACCCAATCTCTAAAAAATGTAAGTTAACAGTAACAGAAAAGCACAAACAAAGTTGGTAGACTTGTACGGTTTTCAAAAGATTATGCTTGACTTGTTTCAGATTGACAGGGAAGGTAATTACTGTGTGCAGGTTCCTCCTGAGCATGTTGCCTGTCACTAGGCATTTGTATTTTGGAAGCTCCAGTTGGAACACCTCACTTCACCCTGTTACGGCCGCACAGTGCAGGAGCAGTGGCAGCCTCCTGCGGTGATGGTACAGGGCTCTGTCAGAGCTTTGAAAGCATCAGGCACTAAATAGCAAGTCAGGCTGTGTATCTCAAGTGCCTTAGTATATGGTTTTTGTGATAAGTGTTGCCAGACCTGTTGAGCGGCACGTGTCTGGAGTCCAGCAGTGCAAGGGTCCCTCCAGCTCCATCATCAGCTCTTCCCAGCTCTCGCAGCACTGAGCTTCTTGCACAGAGTCAGGTTTATATGTTTTTCAGAGTTCCCGCGTCATGCATTTACAATACCAGGTTCACACAGATGGCTTCTGCATTGCACTCCGCTCGGCTGGGCTGCAATATCTGTTCCTCTCTCAACCCTCGTGTGATGCCAGCTGATGCGTCTGTCACGCAGGGCTACAGCGTCCGTTGCACAGTGGTACCCAGCCCCTGGAGTCTGAAGGCTTGCTCTGACTCTTTACCATACAGCCTCCCTTAACACATAATACCAGATATTGAAGGAGAAGGCAATTGAAGATTCTGTCATTTTTGTTCTCATTCTTTCTCTCGTGTGCTGTGGCAGCGTTCTGGCAGAAGGCAGAAAAGGAAAATGTAGTTCAATCTTTTATACACAAGCAAGTCTCATAAATGAACACTGCTCTGAGGTACTGAAAACATGAGGCCGTGCACGTTTAGGAAGAATTTCACTTGAGGTTTATTTGGTAGCTCAGGAATTCACATTTTGAGGGTTTTTTAAGGCAACATTTTTACTGTGTTGCTAGGAAAAACCTTTGGAGTTTCATTCTTGATATTGGAAATACCACTTTCATTTTCTTCTCAAAACATTCTTCCTTTCAAGTAATAAAACCAGGCTACTTTTGTTATTTGCTTATTTTTTACTTCTGCTTCCACGAGGATTTGAAAACATCTCTTACCATTTCCTTTTAGAATTCCACATTCCACTTTCAGAATTGCCTATACTTGCTTTCACATCCCTGGCCCTCTGCTTATTTTCATTTATCTCATTTATCTTTGACTTTATAAAGCCTTTTTACTTTATTCTGTAGTTTTTCAGTGTTACAATATCTTTTTTTTTTTCTTTTTGCCTTGTTTCCTGAAGAGTGAAACAAACCCCCAAAAGATGGTTCAAGTATCTGGGAAAGCTCAGGATATAAAGTGAAGGAACAAATGTGTCCTAAAAACTAACTTGTGTTTTCCTTCTTTCTTCTGCTGGTTTTCTTTGTCTTGCCTTTCTCCTGTGAATTTACATAGTGAACTCGGAGGATCAATTTAGTTTTGCGAAGCAATGAAGCCCTCATCCTATTTTCAGTCTAATATAATTTTAAAAGACTCTTAACTTCATCAGTAAAACAGTAATAAGTACTAACATTGCTATTGACAAAGTAAGTTGTGCTCCTGTCATTTCTTTGGTAAACTTCAAGGAACAACTGCTGGATGTTTATTGCAAGCATTTATGTTTCTTTGATTTAGTGCTAAAAGCAGTTCTTGCTTTACTGTTTACAACTGTTCAAGATCATCTGATTTGCTGGGCTGAAACTTTGGGGAGTGCTTGGCTTGCTGCCTAGTTTTCAGCAGCTTGTCATGGACAGATGTTGTGCTGTCTTCTTCTGAGTATTTTAAAGCTGCTCAAGTGATTTCTTCAGACAGCACTTATAAATCCCCAAGCAGGCTTTTGAAGGCTAATAATTTAAACTGTAAGGCTAAAAATTTAAAATATCAGATGAAGTGTTTGACGTGTTGTTCAGTGAGCGCACACAAAAAGCTGTGCCAGCCTTTGCTAGTTCAAAAGTATACTTAGAAAAAAATACAAATTCTAATAAACTCAGATAATTCTGTAAGATTATGAGACAGGAGGATACATAACTCCTAGACTAGAGGAACATGTTGTTTTACTTTGCAATGTGTGTAAGATTGAATGTGTTTGAATATTCACATGTTGAATGTGCAGTCGGTTGTCGTAGATTCACTGTGCCTGGTTCACACAATTCCAGTTTGATGTATATCATTGAAAAAGTAAAATGATTTGCGTGTCCATAACTACTAGAAGAAATTCAGAATATAAAGTCAGACTACCATGTCAGTCAAAAAAGCTGTCCGTGTTTCATGTAACGATAATTTTGAGAATGAAAACCTAGAGAATATTGGTTTGAAAATTGCCTGAGTCTACTGTTGTATACCATGCTGGCTTAAGGATAATTTTAAACCAGTAGTAAGAATTCTCATAAGTACAGGGCTAAAATAAATTCCAAATACAACCAAATTCTTCTTCTTCTTTTTTTTTTTTTAATTTTATATTCATAACTTTCTCACAACACTAAGTTGAACATGTGTGCTTGATACTTGTTTTTTTTCGTAATGTTTTGTATTCTGCTCACGTAGAGAAGTTGCTATGTGAGAGAAGGGATAAGATATATAAGGAGGAACTTGCAAGTCAGTGCCTTAAAGAATGGAAAGTTTCACTTGGCCGATTCAGGTACCGAATTATTTAGAAATATTTTCCTGTTCCATCTCTCTCATCTTTCTATTTTACTTAACTGACATTTACCATCCTGAGATGTTTATTTTACTGTGGGGATGATTTGTAGCTGCATGTCAGCCACTAAAGCAAGACTCTTGTCGAGCTCCAGAGGGAAAGGACCAGACTGTTTAAGATAATGTAAGTGCAGAGGCTCCAAGAGATCAGAAAATACTTTCATTAGAAGTTACAGCTTGATGTTCTTTTTCTCCTCTCAGTATGCTACTTGAATACAACTTTTCTGTAGTTGCCCCTTTCTCCTGTAATTTTTTGCATGATAGGAGGTAGAGGGATTTTGTGTACAAGTGCTGTGTTCTTTAGTTTGGCGTTTTTTTTAAATGCATATGATGCGCTTGTGGGGGTGATGGAGTGCATTTGGTGCTACTCCTACCACAGAGTTTGAAACAGAATGCGGGCACTCAGCCTCCTATGATGACAATATAACAAAATGATTGATTTATCTACGTTGTTTCTATTCTTAATGTTTGTTGATTTTTCTCTGTAGTAATTTATGGAATTTATGGTGCTTTTACCCTTCAATATATGAACTTGAGTCTGAGGCTACGCTGTCATTTATGTGAAGATGCATCTTTTCTGTACAACCTATAACCTTTATAGCACTTATGGACTTTGCAAGTAGGCACTGCTAGGATGGGAACCTGTTGTTAAACTAGGCTAAAATCTCTGGCTTCATCTCTTCCAAATTTTTAAATGTGAACTAAATTTGAATAGGCTCTCTTAATTTATACATAAGAAAATAACTCAAGGTATAATTTCAAATAATTCAGGTTATAAACCCAGGTCCATGAGTTTGAGTCATGTTCCACTCATTTCCTGATTTTGCCTAAGAAATCCCTTTCACTTATGCACTTTTTTCTGCCTTCAAACTTAGACCATTACAAATGATGTTGATGCACAGTGAGCTGTATTAATGCAGCAGTACATTTTCCTTTCCAAATGCAATGCATGTAGAATAATGAAAAGCACAGGCTGATCTCACTGGTGATATATGGGGTGTTAGGACGAGATCATTCCTTCTGCCGTCCTTGATGAAAATTAGGCTGTCAAAGATACTGGCTCTGTTAGCAGATGGGTTTCCTTGCCTCTAAATGTCACCAAGTTTTATTATGATAAAGGCTTAAGGAAAAAATTGGGGAAGAATAGGTTGTCATTAGCTAAGCAGAATTTAACAATGAAAAAGCATCCTGACAAAGTTTAGAAAGATGTCCCATTGTCTTATAGTTTGTCACCTTTGGGTTTCACAATGTTATGGAAGTCAACAAAAGGTACAAAGACGCATTTTAAAAAACTAAAAGCCCTCCCTCCCTTTTACTTGATCTTTTATGTCTGTTATACTGAAAACTGCCTAAAGATATTATTTGTAGCAAGTAATTTGTAGTTTTGATTAAAGTATTCTCTTCCAAATCCGCTTTAATAAAAAATCCAGGGACTTAACTGTATGCCAACTGATTGCAAAATTATTAATGTAATTGTGGTTTAGCTTGAATATTGGCAATAATTAGTGTGGTTCACATTAAATTTGAATCTGTCCCGGATTTGTAGTAAAATGTTGATTAATTCTCAGGTCAGGTGGTTCATGAAGTTGTTGAATTTTGTGTTTAATTTTTTTTAGTACGTGGCTTTAGTGTTGAAGACGAGTTTTGAATATCTTGTACTAAACGAGTCCTTAGAGACAGTAACTGCATGCAGGTTAGTGGCATCTGAGTAAATGTTTTGAGAGCGACCTGTGCTGAACCAAATAGGACTAAATGTGTATTTTGGCTTTATCAAACATGTACCTTCTTTAGCCAAGAAATGCTGGTAGAAGCATTTTTCAGCATTTTTTGTGCAGCACCAACAAGCATGTAATTGGCAGCTGGGTTAATGCGCATCTGGGTTACCCCTGCTCCCCAGAGTAAGAGCATTAACATTGGGGTGAACAGTATAAAATTTAAAATATCACCCCAAAGTCATCAGAGCCAACTTGCACAGAAGTGGTAGGAGTAGAAGAAATGAATAATGAAAACTTTACTAAGGAGTATCTTGCATTCCTCTCTTGCTTTCTGCCTGGTAATGCCTAAGTATCTTGTGATTAATTTGCTTTCTAGGGTGGTGGGTTTTTTTACCTAACCAAACAACAACTCCCCCAACAAAACAAAGTGCACACGGTATCACAGTATCATAAGGTTGGAAAAGACCTTTGAGATCATCAAGTCCAACCTATGACCCAATACCTAATCCTACACCTTACAAATCATGTGTCCCTGCTGTGAGCCTGCTTGTTTTGTCAAGCCTCTTCCTGTTTGTGGTCCTCTGGTTTGTGGTAGACAGGGCATGAAGTGACTTCAAGGAACTGTTGTGGACTTGTAGCCAAGGAAGTTGTGCACAGTTAACATGTTAAAAAAAAAACCAACTCTTAAAATGCCCATTTAAAGATGGGGAGACCCTTTTGAAGGTCCTCATCCCTCTTATTGTTTATAAGGGTGGTGATGGAAAGTCGTTTTGTAGTCAGGATCTTGGGACTGAAGGAACAAGTTTTAAGTGGTACTTGGAACCTGGGAGATATCTTGTGATAATTCTGTACTGGCTCTGGTGTGGGGGGGATTGGAGTTAAGAGGTTAACTTTCTGGAGAGCAGCCCAAATGTTGCTGTGCTTTGCATTGGTGGCTGAATCGGTGCTGGTAACACAGCAAAACATGCAAGCAGGCGGGTTGTTGGCAAGAGGCTGGGAGGGGTCACAGCCAGGACAACTGACCCCAAGGGATATTCCGTGCTGTGTGGGGTTGTGCTCAGCATGAAAGCTCAGGCAGACGGGGACCTGAGGTTGTTTGTGGTGCTGGAATTTGTCTTCACGAGTAAATGTTACCTGTGCTGAGGCCCTGCTTCCCAGGAAGCAGCTGGAAATCTGCGTGCTGATGGGGAGCAGTGAGGGAATTAATTTTTGTGTTTCTTATTAAACTGTCAGTATCTCAATCCATAAGTCTTTTTGCCTTCCTGCTAATTTTCATCCCAGCTCTTGGTAAAGGATGGGGGGGAAAAAGGCAAGATGAATGTTTGGCCACTTGCTGGGGTCAACCCACCATGAACTCAAAATCATAGAATTACCTGAGTTGAAAGGGACCCAAAAGGCTCGTCCAGTCCAGCTGCTGTCCCTGCTCAGGACCCTCCCAATGCTCCCCCCGGGGCACTGAGGGCATTGGCCAAATTGTCCAGCTCTTTCACGGGACAGCTGATAGTGGACAGGCTCCAAAAGCAAATGCGGGTGGAGGGTGAATATGAGGCCAGAACTGTTTCTTGGCAGAAGGGAACTCAGTCTGCTGCTCGGAAGGGAGAGATTTACCAAGAAGAGTTGCAGGCTAAAGGGAGCTTAAGCATCCTCAAGGGGTTTGTGTCGCTGGTTAGGGTGCTGGTGATAGACGGAGTATGTGGGAGCGCTTGCTCTGTGCTCTCCAGCCCTAGGCCTGATCAGGCTGGTGATTTTCCAAGTGCAAGACAGGGACTTTCAAACTAAATTCAGGCCCTCTCTGGACAAAAAAAAAAATCCAGCGTGAGGCTGAGGGATTTTTTAGAGCAACTCTGAAGATGGGCCACTGATGTTAGCGGTATCCACTGTTGCTTTTGGAAAGGATTTGTGTAATGAGCTGATGCCACTCTGTGACTGTCAGGCTGTTCTTGTGCTCAGCTGAATGGATGAAATGTCAGAGAAACTGTGAGGATATGGGAATTTGTCTTTGGAATATTGTCTGTGGATACTGTATTTACAGAGTGAGAGTTACAGAATGAAGGAATTCTGTGTTAATTTGTCAGTAGAGGATATTATTATTATTAATTACAGACTCTCTTGTGAGCAAATAGATATAATCTGCCGGTGGAACTGTTTTTCTGCATGGGTAAGCAAATATATTAAACTGTAAACAGAGATGTATCAGATCTTCTGCTTTAACTCAGGAAAAATTACTGTTTAAAGCTGGTGAGAAGGTTCAACATTAAATAAAATTACCAGACCATCAGATAAATGTTTAATGCAGATCATCTTCATCACTCAGTACGTTAACACCTCCTGAGATAAATAGGATACTCAGTGAGTTGAAGTGCTCTGTTCAAGATCCTTTAAAAGGAACAAGATGTGGCTTCATCGTTTTTTACTTGAGGGAGTTATGGGACTGTATTGCTGCATATCACCATAACTAGAGATGCACATGCAGCGAAGTCAGAATTTCATATTTACAAGACACAAATGTAATTCTGTAGTCATCAAGTCCAGGAATTAAATAGCTGAATTAATCTGGCAGAAGCAGAGCCAAGAGAAGTTATTGCAAGCCAGAAAAAGGGAGTCTGCAGTACATTTTCTTTATTATGTTAGTTTTGCACAGTCTGTTACTGTTTGGCAAACAGGGCGGTTCCAAAGGCTCCAATGAGCCATGGCAAGGGCAGAGAGTTACAGGGAAGGAATCTGTTCATCAAATGAGTTTGCGGTAGCTAAACAAGAGCATAAACTCTTGGCTTGTGTTTCTGCTTTTTGCAGTCTGTCTTTTACATAGCAATGAAAAAAAGTCACTTTGTAACCTGTAATCTGTCAGGTTTATTAATGCTGTAATATTTTCTTTAAAGGTGTGTGTAATGAGAGCCCTGTAGGATGCTGTTCAGGATGTTAATAGCCAGCTCTGAGATCATTGCCCCATCCAGTGCAATGTTCAAAATACATTTGTATTGCAGAGGTGAATGATGAACTGGAATTTTTTTAGTAAGAATTAACTCATGAAGCCAAGGAAAGTAATCTTATTAGGTGCTGCTATCACAGGTAATACTTTGGTGTAGTCCTAAAAGAATCTTGTGGTGCTTTTTTTCAGATTTGAACTGTTTTACCTATCCTAATAGCACACAGAATTTAAATGTTTACTGTGAATTTTTCCCACCTGCTCTCAATCTTTCTCTTCCACAATAGTATTTATGCCATCAGGCAGCATTAGCTCTCCCTCTCCTGAAGGGTTCTGCTTGAGACTGCATCATGACCTGTGAGAGACTCTGTCTTCAGATTTATATTTCAGCTCAGAACTTGTTTAGAGTAATGTCGTGTCAACAGCTTTGGATGTGATACTGTAGGTTGAAAACTTTTGAAATGCACGATAAATACCTAAACTCTATTCGACACTTGAGGAAGGTGCTAACAGCAATAGTCCTGAACTGACAGAAAGGTGGTTTAATTTGCTTATATAATTACAGTGGGAGGAAAATCATATAAGGTGTAAGAATTAAGACAATGTGGGAATCAGTTGCTGAGTGTCTCAGACTTTTTAGGCTTAAACAGTCCACCATGAAAGTGGTAAAGGGAACTTGATATTTAATGATGCATCTCTTCAAGTGGTTGCTCTTGTCAATATGCAGCACCCTGCTTTCTCTCCTACCTGTTTTTTCCTCTCCTCTCAGAAGTATTACTTCAGCTTACTGGGAAAACAATATTTCTGTTAACTTTATGCCTTTTTCTTAAGATGTTTTTTGTGACGTATTTATTACTAAAAGTTTTAAAAGGTGATGTGCATCTGTGCCATGCAACTGAATTTCTTACTTTATAGTGGTTTCTAATTTTTGATTATAGAATGGGTTTATAGATGCTGTACAAAGATACAAGAAGACAGCAAGAAGGCCATTGGTCTTGACTGCTCGGTTCGAGGTTTGTAACTGCATTTTATCCCATATCCACCATTGTTAAACGGAACTCCCAGGAGCTCTCAGTATTCTCATGTCATACCCAGTAATTGTGCTGTAGGACCATGAGCAGGATGCTTAACTGTGCTGTTACTTGTTTGAATTTGATAGCTTTGGTTTTTTTTTAACTGCAGAGACCTGTAGGTACTGAAAGTGCAAAATATTATCTTTCATAGTGCAGATGATCTTCATTTTCTAAGTTTGTTTTTTTAGAACTTGCAAGTCATTAACCAATTACAAGAGAGCTCGTTACAGTGTGGCTCATTTAGTGTGTTCCCAAGGAAAAAAAGCAAATTGCTACTCATGAATTCAGCTGTAGTTGAGTGTGCATTAAACTCTGCCTCACCCCATGTGTGCTATTCTGAGTGTCTGTGTGCAGCCACGTGCTGGCTTCAGCCAGGTATTGCAGCAAAGCCTTCGTGTCCTGGCGGTGCTGGCTGCAATCGCTCACCTTGCTGATAAAATGAGAATCAGAGCTTCCTGAAGAGTTTGGGAAGGGCTTCAGGGGAGGGGATGTGCTGGTGGTGCAGCATATGACCTTTAGTCTGGCTGGCAGAAACAGGGCAAAGGACACTTTTTGCCAACAGAACTTTCACTTTTATTACAGAAATTAGCAAAGGCTGAAATGAAATACAAGTTTTATGTTGGAATGACTGTTTCTAAATAGTTTCTGACTGATCCCTTCCAGCCAAAAGCCCTACTGGCAGATCCTTACAATGCCACTTAGAGCCACAATTTAAGAGCTTTCTAGGAGCTCTACAGAGACTGTTGGTTGGACTGAAGAAGAGGAGGCTCAGGGGAGACCTTATTGCTCTCTACAACTGCCTGAAAGGAGGCTGTTAGTCAGGCAGGGGTTGGTCTCTTCTCTCAGGTGACCGGTGACAGAACGAGAGGACACGGTCTCAAGCTTCGCCAGGGGAGGTTTAGGCTCGACATTAGGAAGAAGTTCTTCACTGAGAGGGTGATTGTTCACTGGAATGCGCTGCCTAGGGAGGTGGTGGAGTCACCGTCCCTGGAGGTGTTTAAGGAGAGATTGGATGAGGCGCTTAGTGCCTTGGTGTAACTGACAAGTAGGAGTAGGTGTAGGTGTTGGGTCTTAGGTTGGACTTGATCTCAAAAGTCTTTTCCAACCTTATGATTCTGTGATACTGTGCTCTCTGGCCACTTTTAAGTGTCCTGGCAAATGAGTCAGTGTGTTCTGAGGCACAGGAAAGCCCACACCTGAGGCTGTTGAATGAGTTCATTTGTATTGGGAATAGGAGTTTTTTTCATTACAGAATCCTTTCTAGGTATTTTAGACTAGCCTGGGCTGGTGGGAGGTGTCCCTGCAGCAGAGGGGTTGGAACTGGATGATATTTGAGGTCCCTTCCAGCCCGGATCATTCTGTGATTCTATTCTGGAATATTTCTGTGGTGGCTGTAGGTTTCTATGACTTTAATATGAGATTTGGGTTTTAATAGCCTTTTGCTAAACTTGGTTAGAAAGGAATTGGTTCTGTTTGCTGAGCATTAGTTCTCTTGCTGAAAGCTTAGAAGAAAGTGCTGCAAAAATACAACATTACTGAATTACAAGATTTGATTTTCATGGCCAAATGTCAGTTATCCTGAAATCAGGTAATCAGATGAAGTATTTTCTAGTACTCCACATGCCTGGCAGTGAATGTGTAGTATTTGTAGGCAAAAGAGAAGTTATGAGTCGTGATAGGAGACAAATACATGTGTTTGTGTAGTCTGTCCTGGCGTAAATATATTTTGTTGTTTTGTATGTAAAATACTTATTTTTATAGTCAATTTTTATTGAAGTTGTCAATTGTGTACCTAGTGGCTAGTATTCTGTACGTGCTTTAATTATTTCCTTGTTTCTAAGTATGTGTAGAGTCTGAATGTGTCAATAATTCGGAGTGTAAGGCAGCCTGAAAGGAAGCAGTAGTTGAATAAGTGAGTGGATCTCTAAGATGTAATACAGTGAAATATTTTTAGCAAGTCTGGTGTTCTGCTGAAGACTTGAAAGAGCCACTACGTGATAATGTTTGAATAACACATCTGTGTCTGTCTGAAGGGGTAACATTGAATAATGCAATATTCAGATAGGTGCCAAATGGGATAGATAATTTCGTACTGTGCATCCTTTGCTATAATATTGTGTTTGGCTGTTGTAATTTCTGTTTGAACCTGAGGGAAATACATTGTAAGAGTAAATACCAACCTCAACTTTTAAAATTCCCTTTTCTGCAGTCTTTAGACAGGCTTCCTCGGGCACAAGTAGTTTGGGGGTGGTGGATATTAATGCTCTGGGATTTGGTGGGACCCAGTGATATTTAGTAAAAAAACTGAGAGAAATGAGCCTTTAGATTTACTGCAACGAGGGACATAAACTCTCTGACTGGTAGAGACCACAGCACTGAAAAGCTGGCATTTCTTTACCGTCACGGTGGGTGTGTTTTAGGAAAATGCAAAACGGCAAGTTGCTGCCGGAGGTTTGACTGCAATGGGATTGTGTCGTGGTTCTCACAAAAGCTTTGCTGTGCAGCCACATGACTGCGGCATCCAGAAATAATCACATAATCTCGCTGCTAGAGGGCCTGCGTTAGACTCGCAGCAGAACTCGGTATTTGGAGCCTGACTGATCTTTTCTTGATTTTATTTATTTTTTTTTTTAAGCTGAATATGGAAGGAACTTTCAAAATGCACCAGGCCCCTTATATTGCTTGTCTGTTTTTATCTGGCAGACATTGTAGAAAGTGAGTTGTATATTTGCAGATAATTAAAATTGTACAAATGCATAATGATTTTGAAAAATTGATTTTTGCTTCGGAGGGAGCATCTTAAACATAATTCCAAGTAATTGCTTGTGAAAAATAATGTACCTGGGAACAGTTCCGGGTAATTGAATTTCCATTTTGTTCCTAGGCTTGTGTTTTTTACTTCTGATGGCATTTCTGAAAATCTCAGTAATTCTCTTATGCAACCACTGGCAGCAATACTATGCTCTGGAAAAGCACGAGCGACCCAGTCAAGATCAGGACAGAATTTAATGCTTTACATAGGGAAAGCTATCGAGCAACCTGATCCTAGTGGCAGGGGGATTGGACAGCGTGTACTTCAGTCGTTCCTTCCATCCCAATCTGTTCTGTGATTCTGTGAGATGTTCCTATCTTAATGAAACAGTTGCTGTCCCTTTGCATCCTGCTTAGGTGGCAAAAGGAGAAAGACGTTTGTAAGACCTACCAGGTTTTTGCATAAAGTGGGTTGGTTGGGTTATTTTTTCAGACTGTAAGTATAATATTGTGTAACTGTAGTAGACATTTATTGCTTTACTTGGTTCAGGATTTTTTATTTTTCAGTTTTGTGTTCAGCGTGCCAGCTTAATTTCCCTGTTGTGTGCGACCTTGAGAAGACAGGGAGGAAGGGATGCTTTAGTTTTTGTCAGGCCAGGTTTCTCTTGTCAACAGAGATTATAGAGACAGGCAGTTCCCTTGTTTTGAGCAACTAAAAAAGCAGAGAGGGAAACTGGCTGCCCAGAGCTTGGCTGTGTAAAAGCTGGAGGATATTCTACAAGTCTTTTGTGTTCATTTGGGGGGGCAGGGGTACTGGGGCAGTTACAGTGTGAGGCTGGTTAGAATCGCCATGGTTTTATGTAGTCGTACCAGCTGACTGATGTAAGCCAGTATCTTCTGTCTTGGGTGTATTTTTCAATTTTAGCATCTAGCTTGCCCATGTCCAACACATTTACGAGCCCTTGCTGCTTGAACCATCCAGCAACTGTTGAAAGATGCGTCCTAACCAGGTATCCAGTGCAGGTAACTAAATATCCTGTGGCACATGTAACTATTGCGCCCCAGGGAACATATTATAATTTTGCCAGCTTGTTGCTTTGGCTTCAAGCTTCTAATAAAAGTGGGGAAGGTCAGCTTATTTCCCTATTCATTTCCACAGCTGCCTGTAATGTCTTCACTGAACTGATCGCTGAAGCTGCTATTTTTCAGACACATCACAGTATTGTAAGGTTGGAAGAGACCTTTGAGATCATCGAGTCCAACCTATGGCCCAACACCTACACCTAATACCTACACCTACTCCTACTTGTCAGTTACACCATGGCACTAAGTGCCTCATCCAAATTCTCTTTGAACACCTCCAGGGATGGTGACTCCACCACCTCCCTAGGCAGAGCATTCCAGTGACCAATTACCCTCTCAGTGAAGAACTTCTTCCTAATGTCAAGCCTAAACCTCCCCTGGCGAAGCTTGAGACTGTGTCCTGTTCTGATGATAAAGGCAAGTTAGGGATAACTCGATGCTACCAAATTATGCAAGAGCTGATGTATGTTACTGTTACTTTTATGGTTATTACCATCCTCCTCACGTACAGTATTACCAAGAGTCTCATCTTAAAGAGTTGTAGTCTTTTTAGGACAAAAGATAATATACGCAATAAATTCTTGAGGTCAGTGCGTTCTTATAGACCTTCTTCTTTTAATATGGAGACCATTACAGTGTGTTTGTAGAGTTTCAGATGGAGTGGGTTTTAAAATGTGAAATACAGCTCTTCTGTTGTAGGAAATGATTGCTGTATACATGAAAAAATATTTTGGCAAAGCTTGCGGGGTTTTTTAACTTGACTTACAAGCAATAAAAAAGCCAGATGCTAATAATCTTGTGAACAGGTGCTCAATTTTTTTTTAATTGAATGTCTCAGTAACCTTTCATACTGCTTAGTCATGATATTTTTTCTGCAGGTATTGCTTGCTTAAAATTATAAAAACTTACAGAAGCAAGACCCTTCAAGCTCACTGAAGGGCTACTGTATTGATTCCTAACCTAAGTGAGGCTGAAAGTTTTGTATTTAGCCTTAGTTAAATAAGAAAGCTGAATTTCCTCAGCTGCAAGTTTCGGATTTGTAACTTGAGGCATGGTTGAACTTTGGAATTGACTTGGATTCTGTCCCTGCAGGCTCTGTGGCAGTGGGGAGCATTGTAGTGGTGGCCCTGTATGTGTGTGGTGAGATCTACTAGGGAAGGATGCAAAATGCCTCTCACTAGTTTAGAATAATTTAATTTTTAATTAAAATATCTTTTATCCAAGGATCTCCAAGTGTTCTTTGTGAGACCAAAGCCGTGAACGTTCATGATGTTTGTCTGTATTGTAATGCTTTGCAGTAAAGGAGGGTCTGCAAGAGCGAAATGTTACCTTAAGTTTCCACCTGAGAGATGGGCATGGTCTAATGCAAATGTTCATGATGTCTTATGTGAGTCACAGGGTAGACCAGAACTTTTTTAAACTTAATACAATTGCAAGCTAAAATTAAAGGCTGTAACCGTATCCTTAAAGGTCTAGAACTCTACCTTACTTACAGAGGGATTTAGTGCTAGTGGTGGCAATGGATGCTCATGCAGCAGTCGGCACCGTTGCCAGACCCAAAGCTGATGGGTTTCTCATCATTCCAGAGAAATGAAAGTTAAAACAGAATTAAGATCAGGGAGGTCCATTACTTAAACTATTTGTTAGCTCATTGAGGTTTTTTATCTTGTTTTGACTTTTTTCATAGCTTCTGAGTAATGAGAAAGTTTGTAAAATGGCAATTTAATAGCTACCGTGTTTTATCACTTGAATAGAAATTAGAAAACTGAAAGAAACACACTAAGAGAACTTACTAATTGAATGAGGCCACAAATGTCAGCTTCGAGAGTTCTGCTGTTTCCTTGGGGGCTTCCTGGTGTCTATTTTCCTTTTTTTTTTTTTAATTCTTATTTAATCAATATAATTTTCAGCTTAGTGCTTCTTCATATCGTGGTTCCTTAGCAAAATGTCACCAGCCTAGCAATGCTTCAGGTTACAATCCGTATCATGTCAGCAGCTTAGGACTTTAGCTGGAGTTACTTGGTTTTGCTCATACCTCCCCAACGTGACCGTTCAGTAATGGATTCGTAAAAAGCAGAAAACTTAATACAGAAACACTTACTGTGTTTTAATGATCCCCCTCCAAACTGGGCAAGATTTGATGGAAAAAAAAAAAAATGATTTCCATAAGAAATCATTAGAGTAAGTTTCTTGTAGACATTGCTTTAGCGAGGAGGAGGTAGTGAAGCTGAAAACTGTAATGCAGTCGTTTATAAGTAAGCTTTTGTGAAAGAGGTAGAGAATCACAAAGCTTCCCATCAAATATTCTTAATTGAAAATTTCTGCTTTTACTTAGTTGCACATGAATGCTTCTATATAAACAGGGAAAGCCAATGGAAGAACTTAAGTTGTCTTGTTTGAATTTCTTATTTGTTGTTGGTTTTAGTCTTCATGCTGCATCAACAGTTAAATATCTGTGAAGATTGGTAAAACTGACTCTAGTGAAGAATTCAAGCAAGATGTGCCAATGGTGCTCAACATCAAAAATCTTTGAGAATCAACTGAAGGTTCCACGGTGTCTTAGGTAGCCTGCATTGTTTTTACTTCACAATAAGGAGAGAGATAATTATGAAACCTGAATTCATGCAAAATACCTACAGACTTGGCATATCATTTTTTTTTTTATGTTTATGAGTAAATAATCAGCAAGTTGTGTGTAGCATGTTGTAAAGGTGAATTGTCAAGTTGATTGGTGCTACTTTGGTGGGACAGTGACACCTCTAGATCAATGTGAAAACAGTTGTCAGACTGACAAAAAGCAACTTGGTAAAAAAAATTATCAAAAAGTAGTTTGGATTATAACTTTATTTTCCAGATATGGAGTTTGGCTCCTCATTGGCCTTTGAACCTTATTTTCCATATGTGTGTGCAGACTTCTTTTATCCTTTCTGCCCTTAATCTTTTTCTTAATTCCTCATCCATATTCATATTCCTCAGAACAAGTCCAAGTTTCTTTTTTTTTTTTAAAACTGACAGTGAGGAAAATGAGGTTTTCCATTGCGGCAGTTTAGTGGCAATTGTCATTTCCACTGGTTTCTGTGCTAAAAATGCAAATTTCTTAAAACAGTTGTCCTGAAGGTTCATTTCCATTCAAGTATGTCTTCATCGACCAAGATTATTGTGCACTAAATTACAACACATTAACTATGAAACTCTACTTCTTACTTCTTTTTCCTGTGTCATGGTTTTTTGTTTTGTGCTTTGCAGCCTATAACAAAGGCTATTGCAAAACACTCAGTACAATTGCTAATAAACCGTGTAAATGCTACTCGGCTCCAGGGGTGAAAAAACCCCAAGGTTAGATTCACACTGGTGCTTTCTGCTGGTTCTTCCAGACCTTGCCCAGCTCTTTTTATGGGGTAACAGACCAGCTGTGACTGCTCTGAAGGCTCCAGTGAAGTGAGGCTGAGTGGGCATCATTTCTCTGTGAAGGTGCTCACTAGACTTGTCCCTGCTTAAGCGAGCTTTGTGCGTTGTGTGCCTTTCGCTTTACTCAAGACTTGTTGTGAGTGTTGGTCCTCTGAGTCATGAAGTTTTCCTTGCATGTAGATAAAAATCTTAATGGGTTCAGTGCTTTGTGTGCTACAGCTGCTGTGTTGGGTTCTTGGGTTTTTTCACTTTCTAGTCTACAGGTAAAAACCTGTCTAAGCATCAGGGTGTGTGTAAAGCTATTTTTATTTACATTTGCCTCTGATGTAAACAATATGCAAGAGTGTCCTTTCAGTGCCCTGTTAGCACAGGACGTCAATGAGGATTGCTTGCTAAAACAAATGCTCCTATTTTTTAATTTTTTTTTCATTTTCTTCATTATTTGCTGGAAAGGGCCAGCTGCCACAGTGTAGTGTGTGCTTGTCTTCCTAGAATCACAGAATGGCCCTCAAAGCCCATCCAGTTCCACCCCCTGCCATGGGCAGGGACACCTCCCACCAGCCCAGGGTGCTCAAACCCCATCCAACCTGGCCTTGAACACCCCCAGGGAGGGGGCAGCCACAGCCTCCCTGGGCAACCTCTGCCAGGGCCTCACCACCCTCATTGGGAATAATTTCTTCCAAATGTCTAAACCAAATCTTCCCCTTCCAGTTTAAAGCATCCTGTCACTCCAGGCCCTTGTAAAAAGCCCCTCCCCAGCTTTCCTGGAGCCCCTTCAGGTACTGGGAGGTGGCTATGAGGTGTCCCCAGAGCCTTCTCTTTTCCAGGCTGAACAACCCCAGCTGTCTCAGCCTGTGCTCACAGCAGAAGGGCTCCAGCCCTTGATCATCATCCCTCCATTCCACCCAGTACTCCAGTATGTATGTTTTTACAGAATATTTGCCAGACAAACTTCTGGAGGAAACCTTGAGGCTCAAGGATGCTCATCGATATCCTGAGTGCGCCAGAGAGCCTCCTTGGCTGTCGTTAGTCGCTGGAGATGTGTCTTACTCAGCAAGCATTGCTTCTTATACCTTCCTCCCATCCCTTCTGGTGCTGGTTGTCCCTGTTTCCGTTTGAAGTGTCCCTTCTTGTAGGTCCTGTATGCCAACAAATAAACGTCATGTGAACTCCCAGGTGAGGACAATGTGTTGAGTTCCTCGTTAGCTCTGAGAGTTAGAACAAAAGGCAGAAAGAAGTGGCATGATAAATGCTTTTGTGAGAGTGCAGTAGTGAGCAGGGAAAAGATTCACATTTATTCTCAAAGTACAAAAAGTAAGGGACCTTGTATGACGCAGAGTCAGAACAATAGAAAAGATGAATGTTTCTTCAGCTCATGACTGACCCGTGGAGCACCTTTCCCTAGGATGCTGCAGATGTCCAGTGTTGGCCGTATTTTCAGGCAGTAAATGTACAAATGCAAGTCAAGTCCTAGACTGAAATGGGGCCGTGGGCTAGGCGGTTATTCCATCCTTGTGTCGATATTCCTTGGGGGATCAATGCTTGTCCATAGCATTTCATACGGGAACACACTTGGATTCTCATTTACAATGCTTTAAAAATTCTGTCAACTTAGAAGTTTGAGTGACGATGTAAGACGATGCTGTTTGCAGAGTTCTTACAGTACTAATTCTCACAGGTTATTTGCAATTCATGCTGCACATCATGGGGTAGATGGTAATAGTGCAGAGAGACCCTGTTAGAAGACAATACCTTCTCCCCTTGCTGTGTGAGCTGAATTCCATGGTTAATGGCTATGCTTGGCTCTTGTGTTTAGAGTGCCCCTGAAAAAGTATGGCAGGTAGCTGGCACAGGTGCGTAGATACCAATTTTCTTTGATTTAATGAATAACTTTCAGGTTTGCTATTAAAACACTTACACAGAAGTGTTAAAGTAATGCTATAGTCATAGCACTACTTTTAAAACTTGCAAAACAAGACACTTTCTGATTAAAACAAAATAGAGAGCAACTTATGCTGTTTTCTTGCATTCTGTAACTTGGTTATTGTCATTGAACCTATGAACCTGATATCAAGCGTATGATAAATGCATCAGGAATATAATGTAGTTTTTGTTTGTTTTCTGGAGAAGTTTGAGTAAAATCAGAGATACTTAACCCTAGGCTGTCTGCTTTGGCTTGTTCTACTCCACTGTTGAATGTTGAAAGAATAACCCGTCTGTAGCCAATTGACATAGAAGTCAAATTCAATTAATTACTTCTTGTTCTGTGAAGACTACAAGTACAAGCAGAAGCCAGCTTCTGCGAACAAAATTCAAATTAGGTCTCAAAACCTACCCTTACACTTTAAATGTCATAAAGAGAAAAAAATGTTTCTGAAAAAGAGGTGAATATGAGCAAAGCTGAACAGCTGAGTGAGTAAACAAGGTTTTCAACCATTATTACAGAAAGGCAAGTGAGGAAAAGCAGCTTGGAGCTACCGATCTACAGAGCCAGTCTTGTTTCTTGCCTTCTGTTTGGGGTTCTTCCTTCTGTTTTTTCTTTAAAGTTTGCACTGAAGCAGATGTCCTGAGGTTCAAGTTGGTTTCTCAGGATGCTTTCATACGCTGCAGTACAGCCAGATCATGATGAAGCTTACTTAGAACTGTGGTAATATAAATATTATTTTGAGTTTGGTTATTGAACTCTTGAAAGCGATACAGCAGTTCTTTGAAAACTGTGATTTGCTTAAGTTATTGGCAATCTAGAATGAAATTAAAGGATCTTGCTAGTAACCAAAAGATGGAAGATAGGAAATACGAGGAGTGGCATAAAGCCCATGAATGCCTGTTTTTTTTGTTGAGAATTTGTTGGCAAGTCCACCTTAAGTGTGTTGAAAGAATTGTTGTTTGTGTTTATTGCCAGTGGCTCTGTCACTGTTTCAATATGTCACCGAAGAAGTAGAATTGCAAAAATATTGCTTTGTGTGTGTGAGATCAGTAGGATAAACAAAGAGTTAAGGAAAAGTTTTATTTCAACTTTGTTAGAAGATGCATTCCTTTTTATCAGTTCGTTATCAGCAGCCAGTTCAATCTGTCAGTTTGGTGCTTTATGTGAACTTTTCCAATGGCAACCAGCAAAGATTTTTTTTCTTTGTGTATAAGTCTCTAAATCTGTCAAAGTCTGCCTTCAGCCTGGCTGTTCATCCATATGCTGCAGAATGCTGAGAGAACAGGAAGGCAGTTATTTCTTACAGACAGAAGTGTTATACTGTGCTCTGGAATGTTGGATATGGGAGTTAATTAGCAATTTTTTGAAATTTCTTTGTAGTGTATTATTACTTAGTGCAAAATTTCACCTGGGTATATGTAAAAAAAAATCAGATTTATCTTAGCAGGGTAGTATGTTGTCTGAATAGTGATAGCTAACAAAAAACCACAGGATACAGTTCATCTTCTAGTATCTTATAAAACAGCTTCTCTTCGCAGTTTAACCTTTCCTGTATAAAGCAAACAGTCACTGAGGATCCTTATGTGTAATTTTACATTGTAATATGTTCTTACATGTAAACCAACTTTTAAATGTGGTTTGTTTGGTTGTTCTGGTTTTTCTTTTCCATGTGCTGCAGTGGTTCAGTACTTTGTTTTTCAGTGGAGCCAAAATAACCATGACAGCTCTTTGTGGGAATAGAAACCAGATGTTGAGAATCTCGGAAATGTCTAGATGCCCTAGTGCTGGTATTTGAGCTTCTACTGGTGCAGGTGTGAACTGTGCCCAATTAGATGGTCAACTGGTTCTCTAAAATTATTTTGCAGCCATCATCTTAGAAATCTTCATGTTAAAATATTTCTGCTTTTTATGGCCATGTACGTTCTGAATAGAATCTACTAGGACTTTGTGTGTTAATGCAAAAAATTGGAGCACTGAAGGAGTAAACCTGAGCCCATATGAACATTTTCTTCCCTATTAAACAGAGCTGACCTGTTTCTCTTTCCTTCTTAGTCCTCTGAGTTTGCTGCAGCATAACTTTTGTCATGTCCAGGAAACTTGGTGATTTCAAGGCATCAGGACAAATCAGTGTATTGGCTCAGACTGCATCCATCAATGTGTTACCACTAAAACTACTTGCACTTAGTACAAGTCCAATGATCAGATTATTTTTTTCTCTCCCAAATGGAAAGTGCCCATTTCACTTTTCTCCTCTTGGCTTTTTGATAACCAAAGCAACGTATGTTGTAATTGCTGGTTTTTTGTTGAATTCATATGACCTGTTGGAGTTTTTTTGGCTTGATGCAAGGACATTGGTGTTGTCTTGAATGAGATATTGCCAACATACAGGTAAGAGATGGATGTTTTGGAATGTGTTTAGTATATTCAGTGGAGGCAGAATGATCTTTTAATCCAAGATTTCTCCAGTCATAGGAAAAAACCATTGAGAGCCAATTCTTACTTTCCCCCATTAGTAGATGTAGTTTCCAAGAGCTCCTTCTCTCTTGTTCTTTCCATTTCCTCTGTATCACCATCCTGCCAGTGTTTTAATCTCGATTGGTTTGGTCTTGGTTCATAGACATCTTATTTCTATTTACTGCAAAGCTATCGAGGCAAGTTTATGGCATTGGCCAGCAAAAGCAGACCTTCTGTCTCTCTAGGAGGTGATGACTAATGTATATTTTTAAATACACCTTGGTTCTTTATGGTTTACCAGTTCTCCTGTTTAAGTGTTTTGGGGGATAAACCAAGGCTGCTAATCCACATGTAGTGTGGAGCCATCAGGTATGGTGTCAACTTTTCCTCTTCAGTCGAGTACTTGTTTTCTGAGGAAAAATAGCGTGTCAGCGGAGTGCTACCTTTAGGTTCCCATGAGGGAATCAAGTAGCCAGAGCTTCCATGAGTGAACAAATCTTGTCCTTCAGAAGACTTTTGGCATAGCTGAGCCACCTGTTGCAAATAACTGTCAAGTTTTGAAGATGAAGTCTGGGTCTGTTGGTTCCTGGCTATGCTTTGCCCTTGCAGAATTAGTTTCCTTGGGTTGTGTTCATGGTCTTGCGTGGGGCTGGGCAGCCTTTCCTTCCCAGAGATGTAGCGTCTTTGGATATGACGCTTCAAAACTAGACAGGATCTGTAATGCTCAGTTCTCAGGAGAACGTGATTTGGCTCTACCAAACTTTGTTTTTCCCTTGGACTGCTTGGTGTTACGCTTTTTCCTCTCTCTTCCTGGGGCGCTGTGGCTGTTTATGCCTAAGTGAGATTTTTCTTGGCACAAGCTGACAGACAAACGTAAGATATAGCCTAAAAAAACTACTACTTTTGACTCTTTTCCCAGCTAGGAACTACGCTGATTTTATGAATGGGGAGAAAATCCTTGGATCTTATCCCAATCTAGGCTTTCTGTCTAGGATGGGTATGGGTTTAGAAACCTCTGCGTCATGTCAGTAAATCAGGTGGGAATATGAAGCAATAAATTGCCAGTTTAGTCAGGAGAGCCAGACATGTTTAATTTCTTAGTACCATGCATGTATATTCATATCTCTTCAAAGTGTATAAAACAATATTAGTGACTGGCGTGGTAAATTTGTGATCATTTATAATAAATTCTCTACAGTTGAGACCTAAGAGCATTGTAGAGCGCTGAATCCAGACTTAGTTTTGGCTGAAGGGAAAAGACCACTTCATGTTCTTATAAACAACAAAAGTAATAGATACTAACATTTTAATAGCACGCTGCTCGCTATTCCCTGTATGTCAGTGATGCTCTGACACTTAGGATGTGTCTTTCCCGACGAACATCTTATCAGTTCCTGTAAAAGCCATATTAAATATGTGGAAGGCAGTTCTTTTGCATATGTAACTTTCTGACTGTATTTTATTTTGTGGCATTGGGCAAGCTGCTGTCTCTGATTCAGACTGCGTCTCCTTCCAGAGTCTGTCCATATCTGATTTGCTTGCTTGTTTGTTTTGAGCCTGTCTAATAATTTTGAGATAACTGGAGAGAATACTACAAAGCCGGATAAAACCACATGTGGTGACATGTGATGGAAAATGAAGTGAACTTTAATGTTTTTCATTTTCTTGGTTTTTTTTGGTTTGTTTTTTTTTTTTTTTAATTGTGATTTATTGTCTCATCCAGCTAAAATGCTGCCAAGACCTTAGGAAACCATTTGTAGCTGAGGTCTTACCATGATACCAGACTGGCCTGTCTTCACTGAAGAGGATCCTGTTAGGAGATGTGAATTTTGTGTGTGTGTGTATGGGTGTTTGCAGTAGGATTTCCAGTCCCCAGCTGTGGGCTGGCAAGGAGGGCGTTATCCTTAATATCTAAGTATGTCGTGCACAAAAACATATCTCTTAATCAGAGCGAATGCATATTATGCTTTATTATGATTTTGTGTCTTAATTTTTCCTGCAGATAAATGTAACTTATCCCCAAGGTTGCCTAACCTAGAGAGAAATAATAGCAGATTTGCTTGTGAATATCCTAAACTCGGCTAGATAACTGTAAATACAGAACATTAGCCTTGAGTACAATTCTGAGTTAGGGCCTGATTCTAAAAGCAAAACCAGAAAATACGTGGTTGAAATTTGTTTTGGTGTAAAGTGCGGTTAAGCATCTCATTTGTCTCATTCCTTCTGAACGACATCTGACTTTCTGGGTCACGTCCTCCTCAGTCAGCATGTTGTTTTTCATGACAAGTTGCTCTCAACATGAGTATTGTTTTTTCAAGAAGTGATTTTAAAATAACTTACCTCCAGCTAGCAATATTTGCCAAAGCATCCCTCCGTGTTTTCATTCGTCAGGTCCTTTACGACAACGAGTGCCTTGTTTCTTTGGTGAGGAGCAGTGTGCTTTGTATTGGCAGAGTGAAGAAGGTTGGGAAATGTAAGAGCACTATAGAAAGATTTGGAGGTACCATGTAGGCAGATGTGCCTCATATGCGCAGAAGGAGGTGGTTCAGCAAGCAAGGATGACCAGTCTTCCAAAACCAAGTCAGATGTGCTGCAGCTGCACGTAGTCTAGTTGCATCTGGCTTCTAGCAGCCTGAGAGAGACTTTGGGGTGTTCCAGAGAATGGGTGAAAAGCTTGCTTTGTATGGTTCCGACTGGTTTGCTGTGGCATTACTGTTAGGCAATGAGTTTTTATGTTAACGGTGTTGAGGCTCCAGTGGTTTTTTGGAAGCTGACGTGACAATGGGTTTGGTAAGGGCAATGTGTGTTTCCAGATTGCAGTCTCCTGTATTGAGTGATGCTTGTGGTGAGCTACACCAAGGCAAGGCTTTGTAGCATCATCCATTGCAAGTTGGAATAAATTCCTCGGCATGACATGAAATGTATGGGAGTTGTGCTGTTCTCTACAATTCATTGCTGACGTGTGTAACGGTGCTCTGTCCCATCTATTGCAGAGGATGATATGTGGGGAGGAATCTTTAGTCAGTGTTGGTCTGAGCAGAATGAAGAAAAACCTTTTTCTGCTTAAATTCTGATTTTTCTTTTTCCATTTTCTCCATGCGGTGTAACTTACTCTAAGTGCTGTAAACAAGTGATAATGCAACAATATGTCCAGAGAGAAATTAAGGGTGTAAGAGAAAGTTCTCCCATTTATTCTGCCAGAGTAACAAGGATTTGTTGGGGCACCTGCAATTCTGGGCTGAATGCAGGTCCAGCTGGGGCAGTAAGATAGAGCCACACATGAATGTGTGAGAGGAACTGATTGTTCCCTGGTAGTGATGGGGTGGCAAACAAGAGTCTCATTAGGCTCCTTCGTGTAAATTTAGGATGTATAGGACAGGCTCTTTAGGTACATATCTGCTCTTCACAGGTGCTAACAGCTTTTTATTAAGTAACATGTATAATTATTAGGAAGTCCAGCAGTCTCATTTTTTTCTAATAATTTCCTGGGAAATGAAGACTATTGTAATGGTTTTTTTCTGGTAATTTAGCAAGTTTCATATCACAGGTAACGTTCTTTCCTTTATGGAGTAAAATAACTTGCGTAGCTTTTTTGAAATTTTCTTTTAGAAAAACAACTGTGTGTATATACACGACCTGTTACTGTAAATTTTATAATTTGAGTTGCCTCATTTTCTCTAGGATTCATCTTGTTAGGAGGCCTGCGTTCATCATTGTTTTAGAAGGTAGCTTTGGGATTTGTTACTCCAAAGTTACTCATGAGAAGGGCTGGGTTTACTACAGAGCTTGATGATGTTTTTCAGAGAGGTGAGGTTTGTGTTGGGCTTAAATCTATTTTTTCAATTAACTCTTTCCTGTTTGTCCTGCTCTCCACACTATTTATGGATTTAGCTTCTGTCTTAGTCTGGGTACTGCTGTGCTTTTTTGTATTCTGTACTTGAGATTTCTATTGCCTTTCCTTATCATGGTACTTAAGCATTCAGTGACGTGTTAAACAATGACTACTCTGTTTCACATGTGGATTTTGCGTAATTTAAATGCAGAATCTGCCGGTCTCAAACTAGTCTTTCTGAAACAATCTCTGTTCATCTGCCTCCTGAAATTCCATTTTTGCCATGATTTTTGACAGATTATTTTGCTATGTTTGAGATACATAAATGCATGTGTGCCAGGGGAGGTTTAGACTTGACATTAGAAAGAACTTCTTCACTGAAAGGGTGGTCAGGCACTGGCACAGCTGCCCAGGGAGGGGGTGGAGTCCCCTTGATGATCTCAGGGGTTTCTTCCAACCAGATGATTCTACAATTCTATATCCCTGAAAAGAGTCATCGTGTTGTAATCAGTACTTTACTGTCTCACTGTAATTATACCTATCTGCCCCCTGTAGTTCGTGTCCTTTCCTTTGTCTTAGGTTGTGTTGGGACCTGACGGGTCCTTAGGCTGCTGTAGGTAGCAACGTGAACAATCAAGCAGTAGCTGCTTGGAGAGTGGAAGTGTAGCGCCAGCTTGATTGACATCGCTGGGTTTCTATTTCAAAAACATAATTGTGTTTTGTTGAATATAAATCATCTTTGATATCCTTCCAAAATATGTCTGTCCCCAAACCTAATGAGTTCCAGGCTATATTATTCTGTCTGTCATCTCCAGTTGATAAATTCTGGACCTCCTTTTTCTCTCAAATAAATAAACAAAAAAGTAAATGAATAAAATTGTGTCTCAGCACACACTGTAATTATGGATGTTAGTCATGATTCTGAATGGTGTTTGTGTTCACAGTGCAATTCTGGGATGTGATAACATCATCCTCTGAAGTTAATGTGTCTTCCAGAACAGAGCCTTTAATTGTATATTTTCTGTTTTAGCCTAACTTGTAATAATTTTCTGTGTATATCATTGATAGCTACAAATAATGTAAAAACTATATCAAGGGAAACAAATACAAGGTACAAAAAAGTCTGAATTACATTTTATTGACATGTGTATTTGCAGTTTTAAAAAAACCCCTATCTCTCTCCACAATGTTCTCTTTGAAAGGGAATGCTGTGTTTCACCTGTATTTTGATAAGGAAAAGCAATGTAGCTTCAGAAGTTATAAAATATTCAGTACATCAGGAACTGGCTACATAAGTGAACTGCTTGGAGGAATAACCTAAAGCATTTTACTGTAAGACTTTTAAATTAATGGCTTGGAATGCATTTGCAAATTGCCACAGAAGTTCAAAATGAGTCTCCTTTAGCTTTTTCTCCGCAGTTTTTTTTGGTCATATATGTTAAAAGTGGGGGGTTTATTTTAAATAATGCCTTGAGACTTTTTAGATGATCGTCCCTGAAGGTTCTGCAGGTATTTGCAGGTTTGCCCGTTTCATACCTGCTGGGTATTGAAAAGGACAGCAGAGCTTTGGCTCAGGTGCAACAGTGACTGCAGCTGGAGGAAGCAAAGCCAAAAAGGCTGCAGGTACTGGAGCTAAATTCAAATGTGAGAAAGCTTGACTCGAAGGTAGCAAATAAGGGCAAAAAGAGATTTTTTTCTTTGTTGTTCGATAGGTTTGAACAGGTGTGTCTCGGCTTCAGAAGGAATTCGTACAGCCATGCTCACAGGAAATCTAGAAAGGTCTTTTGGCAGTTCTCATCTTTTAGCTTTGAATGGAACAACTGAGTATTCATGGGGCTGGAGGGAAACCTGCCTGGTTCAAGCAAAGACTGCAGTGCGTAGGTAATTCCAATTTCTGACCTGCACTTTGCATTTGTTGCACCAAACAGCCTTGAACAGCAAAAATCTGAGGGGTAGGAGGTGACAGCTCTTATTTCTGCCTGATTTGGAGCCAATTCCCCTGTTTTAGGCAAGTAGTGTGATGATGTGACTGTAGGCTGGACAGCTGCGTAAGTGAGGCTGGGTGCAGCTATTACCATCTATATTCAGAGTAGTCTTGAAATGGCAATAATTAAAAACTTGGATTCCAGAAATGTCAGAACCTTTTTTGGCCCATTGATTTTATGTACGTTATTTTCTTCAGAGGAAAATCCTCACTGTTTATCAGCTGAAAAGCAAGGAATAGCTGGAACTGCAGGTGTGCTGAACCTTCTGGTAAATGCAGTGTGCATCGTAAAACCAGTCTAACTTTTTAACCTGTTGTGCCATTTGAAATGTAGGTGTTCTTCCATAAGGCTTTCTAAGCACTGGAATTCTTTGCCCCATTCCATGCAAAAAAAAAAAGTCATGAGTCTGCCTCTGATTTTATGGTCCCTTGTTAGGGTTTGTTTCTGGAGTCTGGGCTATAGAGCCTGTGTAGAGCAGTGGTGGTACAGAAGGAAGTTCAGCCCTGGTGGAGGATAAGGTTACTTTGTATGCTGATAAAGGCTTGCAGTAGATGTCTACATTGAAACTGAAGCGAGTTGTACATGTATGAATTAATATTTTGCACCACTTAAGCACGGTTCATGGTTTTTTTTTCTTTTGATGTCTCCGGTATAGTGTTGGTTTTGATGCTATTATCAACTATAACAAAGGAAAACTAGTTTGAATAATATTCTTGCCAAGGCATTATATAAATATTATGATAAGCATTAGTGGTAAAGCATTTCTTTGCTTTTAACAGCGGTTCTGCAATTAATACCTTTGGCTCTTTTGTCATTTAGCATACAAGAGAAAATACTTGGCAACCAGCAGTTTGCAGAATGCATTTGGGGAGAACCTGAAGATATATAATTATAATGTAGAAGTGATGTTACTGATCAATAAAGACTAACAGGCAATAGACTGTATGTTTTATAGCTTTTCTGAAAGATGTCTTTTGGTATTGTGGGAAAAGAAACATCTCCTCATTATATGGGTAGTACCATAATTGTGGTGTTGCTTTATATTTAGTGAAAGAGGCAGCAAACAGGTCTGAGAAACTCGATGCTCTCAGAAGAGAGAATATATGATTTTAAACCCTTGTATATCTCACAAATATGTAATGACTGGGGGGGGGGGGGTGGTGGTGTGGGTATGGAGGGTCTGGGTTTGTTCATTTTTCCCTTAATAAATGGGTATTTTCCATCTTAGGAAAATGTAAACCAGAAAGGCATCGATTTTTGTACTTAACTGATTTGGAGGTGGGGGCAATAGCTGAGGACTGATCATGTTATCCAGCATGCAAGCTGATGAGGAAAAATAGTCAAATGAAACTGTATGCTGAGTTAGCACAGAAAACAGGAATAGCTATACAAACCCATTTGTTTCCCTGGGGAGATTTTCCGTATGAGCAGGAGACCAAGGACAGACCTTGAGGATATTGTCTGAAAAGAGCCAGGAATGCCTAATTGAGCAAAAAGATTCAGTTCAGGAGGGGGTGGGAGCAGCGATGCAGGTGAGGCTTCTCCCATGCGCTGTCATCCGCTTAGCGTACTATATTCCAGCAAATATGTACTTGAATACATTTTTCTGTTGATTGACTGTTTCAGAAGTTTGTGATGTGATATAATATCCAATGTTGTCCTGCTCTTGTCCTGCTTTAGGTCTGTCTGGTGCCTTTCTCCTCTTTATTGCCCATCTCCTGTTGATTTTCAAAGCCACTATTGGTATTTTGAAAAAGGATTCTAATCTCGGTGTCAGGTCCTTAAACGCAGTGAAGTTGCTAGAAGTTCCCTAAAAATTTAGGTAGTTCCCTACATAAGAGGAGGTGGGGACTTTGTGCAAAGAAAGATGATGTTAAATTTTCTCTCTGACGGAAGGACTGTCTGGACTGCATTTGTTATTAAACATAGGTGCTGTGGTGAGCACAGGACAAAAATCAACTGAAGCTTGTTATGACCTGGAAGATAGAATAGGAAACCTGGTTTGGCTGACGGTGGCACTGAGAAAGCTACTCATTTATATAATTTTGCTGTTATGGTAAAAATAAGATCAAGAGATTTACTTTCACAGATGTTTGTTTGAATTTATTGTCAGAAGGCAGAAGCTGGGAAAAGTTTCTGTGCTGAGGGCTGCAAGAGTGGTTCCTTTCATCACTGGGCTTGAACAGGTGTGTTTTGGAATGAATTCTTTGTTGCAGTGATTGATTGTGCTATTGATATGATGCAGAGGTAGTTAAATCCTGAACATCTGGGAAGGTGTTCAACTTGAGCTCATTGAAAGCCTCCTACAAGGAAAATGAAGTTACGTACGAGCAACTTTACACAGATGATTATGCTTTTATTAAAATACAATATGAGCAACTCAGACTTATCATAAGCAAGTTTGCTGAGGCAAAAATAATGAAGATGCACTTCCAATATGAAGAAACCTAAGGAATGTGCTGTATCTGTTACTGCCCGAGAGAGACTATGGAGTAATTCTTCTCTAGTCAGCAGGCTTGGACTCGTTGCTGGTCAGGTTTCCATCTTGTTAGACACTTATTTTGTGATCCAGAAATAAAATGCTGTATGTGGCAGAATGTTCAGAACAGGTTCATATTGAACACCAAGGCAAAGTTGGTGTTCTACCAGATCTGCTAAACATGAGCAAAATACTGAAACTACAGACCTGGAAGGAAAATATTCCTATTAGGATACACGCGTACTAAAACAAGGTGAAGCTGAAAAGAAGGCTGCAAAGCAATCCTCAAAAAAACCCACTTCATGCAGTGTAAGTTTTTTAGTTGTGTTTTGTTGTGGTATGTTGGGGTTTTTAAGAACAGAGGTCTGATTGTGAAAGGGGAGGAAAAAAAAGTATAGCAAACTAATAATTAGTAAGACATTAACATTGGGGACGTGTCCAAGAAGAGGTCATGGTTTGCCTCAGTGTTTAGGAATTGTTATAAATATTTAGACACATCCATAAAACGTGTATTAACATAATTATAGTGGATTCAAGAGTCCTCTAATGCTGGAAGTTGTGAAGACATGCAGCCTAGTAATGTGGAGGGTTTGCTGTATTAGAGGGAAAAATAGTTGGGTGCTGCTTCCAGATGCCACACCATTCCTCTGTGTAAGGAGAGGCTCTACAGCTGGAATTGAAGGTAATAAATCAACAAGTCCAGGAAACTAAATTGGCTGGTTTTCGCCTGTTGGGTAACAACTCACTACAAAAATTGCAGAATCTACTTCGTTTGAGAAGATGCTTACTGTAATGCTTGAGTTTGAATAAAGAAACCTAGACAAATCTGAAGCAAACTGCATTAATGCATTTAAAGAGTGAGGAGTTCATTACAATATGTATCCTGACAAGCTGAATTTGCTCTTTCTAAGTAAATATTTGTCCTTTAAACTTGTTGTTCTTGCAGCAGCTGAGAATGAAATGTGATTATCTTAGGGTCAGACTCTGAGTGATTAGCTGTAGGAGGAGGCTTTTGGGAAGTGTTTTACAAGTTCAGGGGGTGGGTTGACCTTGCCTGGCTGCTGGGTGCCCACCCAGCTGCTCACGCACTCCCCGTCTCAACAGGCCAGGGGGAAAAAACAGGATCAAAAAGCTTGTGGGTCAAGGTAAGGACAGGGAGATGATTCCACAGTTACTGACATGGGCAGAACAGGCTCAACTTGGGGAAGATTAAGTTCTTGCTCATTAGAAATAGCCTGCCGTAGACTGGGGGAGGAGGAAGCATTGCAGGCGACCCACTCTTCACACGGAATAAGTGGCTGCTCCATTGCTGCTTGTGCATTCTTCATGTATTGACTTCCACTTGGCAAAACTCCTCTTTCTTCCAGAAGTCTATTTTCTTTCCTAGAAATCAAAGCTGTGGTTCAGCCATAGGGCATTCCTGTTCAGTCCAAAAGCTTAAATAATAAGTGTTCAGCATATGCTTCTCTGAAAGTTTTCCCTGGAAAATAAGGATTTGAGCACGTGCTTTTCTAGATTGCTATTAAGAACACTCAAAAATGGAAACTCGACAGTGAGCTAATCCACCATGAGTAAAAACCAGCTGTGTGGCACTCAAGTACTTGCTGCTCCAGTTAAGATTTCAGTTTTTGGAGGGGTTGGTTTTACACCGTTCTGTAGGGGAAACAAAGCGCTGAAGTGCGTTTGGGGAGAGTGTGCTAGCATTGCGAAAACTCATCCATCTGATTTTTGTTGTCTAATAAATCACTATCTCATTTTTTTGGCCCAAGGTGCTGCTAGCATTTTATTGTGTTAACAATCTGTTTGTCTGTCTGTCGTGCTTGTGTGATGGTGTTCTATGGATAAACACAGAGCAGCTGGCAAAGCTTTAACCAGGCTGTAGCTTTTCTCACTGCGCTTGTTTTTTTATGAATCCTCATTGCCAATTACCCATCGTTGTATTAATCTTGGAGGCTTTTCTTCTTTTTATGCATGTGCAGCACCAATTTGAGACTTCATTATGTTCTACAAAATACAAATGCTGAGACATTTTTTGCCTTTTTTCCTTAAAAGGTAGCACTTCAGGTAGTCAATAGATTAAAATAAAAAAAACCCCAGAAAACACAAAAATAAATCTAACCAACTATATATTTGCAGCAGCAGAGTTCCTCTTGCATTTAATGTGAAGCAATATTTTTGCTGCTAAGAATTATGATGTTTGAATTTAACTACCAGAAATTCTGGCAGACCTGATGTTTAGAGGGTGATTGTTTCTTACTAGTTAGCATTTGGAAATGAATGAAAAATTAAAGGACCTGTCTAAAGGAAGAATATGAATACTTTGATTGTATGGGAAATGAAAAATGAACTAATGTAATAAGTTGCTGGTATCATTTTCTGAAGAAATACCTTAAATCTGTGAAACATGTCACCTACTGGTCAAGCCTATTAGTGTGAATGTGACTAGTGTTGTCAGTTTTCAATTGGATAAGTTTCTGTCACTATAAGTGCTTTATTTTTCACACTGACAATGAATAGATTTGGAACTTTTCACCTAAACCCTTTTACTTTTGAACAGAATGCTTTTTCCTTCTGATAATCTTATGTGAGTATTACATCACTTAACATGCAACGTCAGTTGTAAACTTTAAAAATAGCTGCGTTGCCTCGTGGCTGGCTATATATGAAATATTTAGGACCTAATTCTGCCTTACGGTGCACAGAACACATTGTCATTTCGTACAGGAGTGTTTTGCCAAAATGTGAGGTGGTGTTTTCTGTGTGCTGCCGAGTAGGAGCCCGTTCTTAACCTCTACTTTTTCCCCATTCCCGCCTCAAAGGGAATGTGCTTTCACTTGTGAAGTCCCTTTTGTGTTTGCTGTGCCGTGCAGTATTTGTATTTTGGCACTATCTGGGAATGCCAGCCTTGATTTCAGAGAAGGGAAAATTTGAGGTTGTTCCTCTTTGTCCGGACGTGTGACAAAGCGTTCCTTTGCTTTCCCCGAAAAGGCAGCAGATTTAGACTGAGAACAACCGGGCCCTCAATAATGGAGACGTTTGTCACACTTGTCCTTCCAAAGGGGTAACCAAGGTAGCTACGTACGTGAACGACCGTTCCACTGATATGAATGCCATAGCCTTTCTCTGAAAGCTTTCGCTTTGGCCATTTGAGTTGTAGCACTGGTTGTATTGGAATAGAAGCAGGCAGCTGGTATTTTTAACCTTTGTGGTTAGGGAAGAGTAATGTCACGGGACACTTGCAACCATGGAAACTATTGCACACAGACTGTCGCCCAGTATTGTCCTTTGATTCTTTGTGGATATAGTTTGTGCAAAGTGTAATAAAATATACCTACTTATGCAAAAATACACCTTTTACTGTTACCAAGTACTACTTGAGAAGTTACCCCGATGGATGTAAGTTTACTTTGTTCCCTTGTTAAAAAGCAATCTGGATTTACCATTGCAAATTGCATAAAATTACTGCTTTTCTGCAGAGTTGCTTTCCATAGGGATCGAATCTGGGTTTCTGAGTGTGTGGGAGAGATGTAGATGCTTACTTAGTACTGGAAAAGTACCAGTGATCATAAGAGATCTGGAGTGCCTTCTTACAGAATGCGACTCCTACCTGGATAGCTCACACTCAGGATGGTGCTGGGATGATAACAGGCTTAAAACAACAATTCCACTGCACACAAAAAAACCTTCCCCACACCCTTACCCCAAAAAACAACCAACCAAAAATCCTCCCCCAAATCCTGGAACCACGTGTGACCTGATCTTAATTTAAGCAAGGTTAAAGGAGTTACTGCAGTCTGGGGATACAGGGGCAGGCAAATAGCAGAAGCACTCGGTGCTTTAGAGGGAAAAGGCAGTAAAAGCAGTGTGTGGAAGGTCAAGTCCAGCGTATAAACCCAAAGAAATAAGTATTTTGTTTCAAGGATTAACCACATTTCCCAAATTAAACTACTAGGCTAGGTGGTAGATTCTTGGTTAGGTGCTGTCAAGTTAAGTCTTCCTATTAATTTGAACAGCTAAGCATGGGAATTGCTAATTCTTATTCTGCCAAAGAATAAGGAATTTGGATGGAATTATTTGAACCATATTTGGTACAAACCGAAGTAAAAACTGGTATTGCTCATGGTGCTACTTCTTAAATTGGATTTAGAAAGTTGTGGGTTTTTTGATTTGAACAGCTCCCTACGAAGAGATTTAGTTTTAAACAGCTTTGCCTTGCTGTGGACACAATTAATCAAAGATCACGCTACTAATCCACTCCAAACGTAACACAGTCGAGAGAACTCGATTAAAACTTTTGTTCCTCCAATTTAAAAGATCAGCCATGTGGGAGCTGTGTGTCTTAGCCTTACTTGTTTTGCTTGAGACCAGTCTTAATAAATTGCCTTAGTTTGCTTCTGCAGTGCAATTTAGGTGCTTATAAATCAGCAGTCACGCTTTGCCACAATTCCAGATGTGAACTCCTCCTGCGTTTTTGGTTAACAGCTTTGTCTGGAAAGTTTTAATGGATGCAGGTAAATGATGAGGGAAAATGTAAAAATCTGAAATAATAAAAAGAACTGGGTAGAGGAAATTCTGAAATAAATGCTTCACTAAGCCTTACTTTATAAATACAGAAATACAGAACTAAACAAAACTAAATTTGATTGTTTAGTTATAGGCCCTTGGTCTTATTATCACCCCTTTTTTGGATTTTGTGTGTTTCCCTGAGCATATATTGCAAGCTTTACCCTTCTCCCTGGCCACCTTTACATCAAGGCAGTAGTGAAGACATTATTCAGGACTGTAAATTTTTGACAGCTTCCACTTAATCAAAGACAACTTTGAAAGGCTTGAGAGGAAGAACCTTATGACTGGAAAGGCTCCCTATTTTGTAGAAAGTGCCTGTTTAAAGAAGAAAAAAAACCCCCAAACCCTCATTACTACATTTCAGCTGCCTGAAACGGTGTTTCGTTTCGGACTTGCCTCAGAAGCAGGGGGGTGTGAGGGAGCGATGTGGGAAGCTGCTGGGCAGTGTGTTGGCTCACTGCAGCGTTAGAGGTACCTCAGTTCTTGGTGTTTGTGCACAAATAAGGCACGGAGGAACAGGAGGCAGTGCCTCTGTTTTCAGGGAGCGCTGTTGTTGTCTCATTAAATCGGTCACTGAGCAGCAATCCGGCCCGTAACACTGGGGCAGTATGTAGCATCACTTCGAAGACTAAATCTTTTCCCTTAAGTCTTATGGCGGTAAAATACTGCAGTAGTTAACTCCTTGATCCTGTCAAGTGTGGAGGATGCCTACTGTTCTTTTCAAAAGGTGTTAATGCTCTGTTGTTCCTTTTCAGGGACTAAACAGCTGTGCAGGTTTTAATCCTGTTGTACTATAAAGACCTGAAAGGATTTTTCTGCAGGATATGTATCCCGTGGAGAATAAAATAGGGAGTTTAACAATACGTCGTGGTACCTTCTGTTGGAATTATTTTTTTCAGTGTGAAGCAAAAATAACTACTTTTTTTTTCAAGTATTCCTGACAGGCATTTATTGTGCTCTCACTGCTTCTAAACCAGTGTTGCTGTTGGTAGAAGTTTGATTTTAATCTTTCTGTGTGATCACAAGGAACTTGTCTTCTGGACCGGTGCTGCAGCACTGGGTGTACATGAAGCATGAGATTCCACTGTCTAGTGCACTTTTATCCTCTCTGTTCGTGCTTTAAACCTGGGCTTTGAAAAAGGCAGCGTTTCTGATATCACTGCATCCATATGCCTACCTCTAACAACTTTTTCCATAGTGGAAACCTTTTATGTTTCACATAGATATTGTTATGGAGTGCAACATATACTTCTTTATTATATTCTCAGAGGGTTTTCTTTTGCTGTTTGTGGCACCTGGTGAAGTTGGTTTTTGAAGTGATGTTATCTTCTGGTTTGCTGTTGACTAGTTTCTTCAGTGTATTACACTTGCTGGTACATGTTTTGCTCTGAATTACCCCTCCTGTACATCTTCATTAGTTATCATTTAAAATTTGATGCTTCTTTGTCATTTCTATGCTTTTGCTATCCTTTTTTTTTACGTTATAATAGAAATACTTTCTTTTTACACAAGTTTTCTTTACCTGGAAGTTCTTTCTATGTTAATTTTTTTTTTTCCCAGTGTCTCTGTAATTTGCCTCCATGCAGCTTGGTCTTTATTTTTACTGATTGTATACATAACCTAACCCTCCTGAAAGTATTTTTGCATAGTTACATTCTTCAGTGCATTAAGAATCAGTTTCAGATACTTTTGCAGCTATTTGGTTTCCTGTAGTGTCAGATGCTTCTTTCATCCAAGTCTAATTCCCAGTCTACGGTTAGTAAAATCTTAATGTTTCTTACACTGTGATTAAACCCAACCATTTTCATTTTATACGCATCTCCCACAAATCTTGTCTATGTTTTACTGACTCTTCTTTAGCATAATATGGGGTTGTGCTTATCTGAGTCCATGAATCTTTCATTAAGTTGCTGGCACCCTCAAGAAGCTACTCCCTCCCTCCCACTTGTACCTCCACTCTATTTTAACGGCCAAAATTTTTATCTTCTCCCCCACCTACACTGATTTGGATTATTTTTCCAATATTTTGATAAACCTTTCATAGGGATCATTTTCAGACAGTTCATATTAAAAAAAAAAACCAAAAAACAGAAGCCCTTTTTTGGGGCAAACTTCTATTATTACGATTTCCCAGCATTTTTTAATGATGCATTCCTTTATTTTTCTATTATAATTGCTGTTTTATTTTAATGTGGCCAAAAATCCATTGTCATTATTCTTCTTGCCACTAGGAAGACTTGTGGCGTAGTTTTCTCTCTTGTAATGCCTTGCTCAGTCACGTTGTTTGCTTTTTGAAGTCTTTACGTCTCTTTGGCCCTGTTGACGTTTCTCATGGATTCAGTACTTATGCCCTTCTGTGACTTGGTTTTTGTGATCTTCAAAGAGAGAATTGTAACCAGACAGCGCTGCACATCGTGCTGCAGGATGGGTCATCATATTGCTCGGTGGATTTGGGGGAGAGGTTGTTTGTTTGAACTTGGAAAGCAACTTTGTCTTGTTTTGCCTAGAGCTGTAGTGTACTTCTGTTTATGAAACAAAACTTGTGATTCAGTTATTTACTCCATCGCATAATTACACTACAAGGAGTGAAAGGGCTGGGATGGTTTTGGAGGTAACGTTAGCTAAATAATTACATAAGAGACTTCTTTTCTTCCAGCTAGCAGGAATTTATAAGTGTGTATAACGGTCTCAAGATCGTTTTTTCTATGCCACCACGCTAGTTATCCAGCTTAGATGTAAAAGAAAATAAAAATCACAATAAATATGATTAATTTAAGTGAGGTTTTTTATTTTCAAAAAAAAGTTAATATTGTGTGTATATCTGTGTCTTCATTGCAGAGAACAGACCCGCAGCTTCTTGCTCAGTTCTACTATGCTGATGAGGAACTAAATCAAGTAGCAGCTGAACTGGACAGTTTGGATGGAAGGAAAGACCCACAGAGATGTACGCTGCTGGTCAACCAGTTTCGCTCTTGTCAGGTAAATCGAATTGCGCTTTCCTGATTTCATTGATGGTTTTGTTTGTTGAATATTTTACATTGTTATTTATTGCATTCATTAGCTTTAATTGTCAAATCCTTTTAAAATGAACCATTAGTAGCTATATCCTTAGTGTAAAGGAGATAATTTTGAAAACAATATTTGTACATTAAATCTATTCATGTCTTTTACAAGTGTTTTGATGCTTTCCCTTAAATGAAAACATATATTGAAGACATTGTTTCCTTTATATAAAATAAGCATCCAGAGCTTACTAGAACATGAGAAACGTGTCAAAACTTCAGGCAATGTGTAGTATCCATGTCTTTTGGAGATGCTCAGCTTCTGTACTTCAGGAGTCTGACAGGTTTGCATGGATAACTGAACTATTTTGAGATAGCTGGTAGCTTTGATTTGTGGAAAGAATATTATCTTCATATAAATAGTCTTGAAGATGAGAGGAGCTACTGAGGAACCAAGCAAAAGAAGGGTTTTATCTCTAAATTATTTCAAAATTATGAACTGTTTCAGCAAAGTCTAGCTGTATGACTTGGATGGGTTTGTGATTTGATTTATTAATAAAAACAATTCAGAAATAGAAAAATAATTGAGAAAAACATAACTTTCCCTGTCTTGCTGTGTGCGTTCTAAACCAAGTTTTTTAATAATAAAATTCAGATTTTGAGAGATAAAAACTAATTTGTGGAACACTTCATACTTGCACAAATGCTTTGGTGGTGGTACTTCCATTCCCACCCAAGAAAAACCCTTAAAAACAAGGTTGACTCAAGTTCTGAATATACTATACTGGATTTTTGTATGAAAAGTAAACACTTACTGTCAACTTAAGAGAACTGTAAGTGGAAAGACCCTAATAATAAAGACTGATTTACATCTCCACCAAATTAAAAATGGTAGTGAAGTGTAAAGAATGTATTTTAATTCAGCCCTTGCTAGAATTTCTTACTAGTATTAATAGTACCAAAATTCATTCCATGGAAAAATTTCATCACTAAGCAAGTTAAGATAAATTTGAAGAATGCTCGTCATAGCAAATGGTCACATTAAGTTAGCTGAGTCGGTTGATTAAGGAAAGATTGACTGCTATATGCTTACTTGCAAGAAAAGTATATTTTAGAAGTGCAGGGTTTTTTAATATCATTTACGAAGAAAGAGTTGACTGTCAATATATTATGTCCGAAACAGTTTTAATACTTCTGTCTACTTTTAATATCTCCACAGTTACATACTGTATTGTCACTAGAGAAAAATGTGGGGTTTATAGGTTTACCAAACTGGAAACAGTTTAGTAAAGTCAAAATTCAATGACTTGAACAGGAAAAAAATAATGCTGAGAGTTAACCCGAAAGGTTGTTGACTTGGTCTTCTGTGTGATGGATCGGCTGTACCTAAATCACTCTTCACAAATATTTATCTGACTTGTTCTTATAAACCTCCAATATGGACTTTCTTTCCAGACTGTATTTTTAGGAAAGGTTTTCTGATAATGATGATAGATGAGCAATATCATGGTGCAGGATCATCTTGTCATTTTATCCCTAGTAGTGACAATTTATTCTCTGTTTCTCTGCAGATGCAAAGGCTTTCTGATTTTGTTTCTTGTAGTAGGGCAGAGCCAAGGAGCTGCTCAGTTTGCAAAGTAGCTTCTCTGAATGTTTTACCTATAGGAAGGCAAGAAATGCAGACTCCAATAGCTCCTTGGTCAGTTTATTTGGGTTGTTGTACAGTGATTCACCACCTTGTGCCTCTTAATTCCTTCAGATGCTTGCTAATTTCTTTGTTTCATTTGTCAAACAGATTGCTGTTACAAAACAATCTGTTGCTAGAGCTGAATAAAAAGATGGAGATAGTTTTATTTTTTCATGTGGCTATTGGCCGTACTCCTATTTTTCAAATAGAATAGGTCAGCTCATCACCAAATGCCATGTCAAAAATGGCTTTACTAATTAGGGTGTACATTATTTTGTAGCACTTTGTGTAAAAGCAGTAGTTTTGATTTTTTTCTTTTAAGAATTTGTCATGTAAATGACAAACAAGAAAAGGAGCAGTGTTTTAAAGCTTCACAATGTCAATATTTTTTAATCAAATTATTCCATGGTAAGAGGGAAAAGCGATTTTAGCCTGCAGGGTGGTGGAGTTTGAGGAAGATGGAGAACCAACAGCCAGCCTGGGGTCACAGTGGTTGTGGTGGAAAGGTATTCATGAAGGTACATTTTCGAGTTTTCTAGGGACAAAGATTTAGAAAATCCTTTGACCTTCTGCCTTTTTTGCCTGGTTCCAAAATTAATTCTTTTTTCCTGAATTGCTTATTTGCCGATGATTTACTGATAATGTCAAGTGGTATTTAGAAGTTTTATTTTGTTGTATTAACTAGAAGAGAGAAATGTTTTGAAATTGGTGTGATTCTTCTTGAAGACCAACAAGTCTTATAAATCGTGATTCTCTCTAAAAAGAGGTTTTATCCTGTTGAATCTCCAGTATATCTTCAGAGCTAAGTTTTGAGTCTTTGTCTGTTTTCAGCTTTTGGTATTCCCGTTAAAGAGCTCCGAGTTTGCTATCATTTGTGAACAGACTCAGGCATCACAAAAGTACTCTGGATTCATAAAGGATGCAGTGTTTTGTAGTGGACTAAATGTTTTTGTCTTAACAAATAAGGCAGGTTGAAGGTGTGATGCACTGTGGTGTTCCCATGAATATGCAGAGAACTTCAGTCTTCAAGACTGTTCAACGCTTCCTTAGTAAAGAGCTGCAACTTTGAATGTTGTCTTATTCTGTTTTATCTTAGTACTATTTAGTGATAAACCCCATGCGTTTTACTGTGTTAACTTTTCAAAACTTCTGAAGATCTTGCAACTTGGAATTCAGATGTTGCAGGTTGACTGTTTAGTGTGATACTGAGTGTATCTAGAGTGAGAGTCCAAGTAATGGTTTTCAAAGCTTCATTTTCATATTATAGTGATATCACATTTTTTGCAGTTAGGGTAGCCTACTATAAAAATGACATCCCTTGTTTTGCACCAGTGTTTGCATATCGATGGTAGAATATCGTAAGACCATAACATATCTATTAATGCAGTATCTTGCATTTAGTGTGTGGTTAATACCTGTCCAACAGAATAACCTCTTATTCCTCTTAAAATTAACAATTTCAGTGAGTGGAGGTGCATGATGAGAAGCTGTGTAAGATTTTCTTAAATTAATAAAAGAACAGGTAGGATGTCATTCTTGGGTTTGCAAGACTTGTTTGGTCATAGAGGGAAAGTACTCAAAAAAACCCCGTGTTCACGTATGTCAATCTTGAGTAACATGCAATGCTAGTTCATCTGTTTTTTCCCTGCAACATAAATAATTCATTGAAGTATTTTTACATTAGGATTGTAATACAGGGTCTTTTTTTCTGCTTCTCCAAATGTCCCACAGTATTGAATTTCATAAGAAATAATGATTATTTAAAGACAATTCTTAGCAGTGGAACTTAATTTTCATTGCAACCTTAACATAACCTTTATTTTATCTTCTTTTTTCTTACGAAATAATTCATGAATTGTTAACTGTTTCATCTGTTTTCAAGGGATGTAATACCAATACTGTAAAACTGTGTGTGTATATATATGTTTCAAATATGAATAGTGAATTATTATGAAGAATATTTCTTGGTTTATTGTCCAACCTTGTTTTCTTATGTGTCAAGTTGTCACTAAAGCAGAGGAAGTCTTTAGATATTTATCTCCATATATATATTTATGTGCCTACATAGATTATGCATTGGGCACAAGACCACCTCCTACATCTTAGAAGGAGGAATTACAAAATATTTTGGAGCTTGACAGAAATGACTGATTTCAGACTCCCCTAGTGTTCCTGTTAGTGTATAATTTAACAATAAACTATTAACTGCAATACTGGAGTTCAAGGTATTGAATTTCATAAGAAGTAATGGTATTTTGTGTATGTTTTTTAATTAATCAGTCATGCATTTGCAATCATTTTCTAAATTAATTTGCCTTGAACATTGCTCTTTCAACATTGATGATTATCTTTTTACTTAAGTTGATAAACTGCTTTAAAACAATTTCTCAGCTGTTTAAATGGAATTAGGTTTAATGCTACATATTACAGTTCTTAGGAGTAAAGGGTATAAAACCCCTCCTTTGTCTCTAACCCAGAGATTGTTAGGACTTAAGTAAACACTGAAGCTGTGTTTAAGTATGTTACTTTGTGAGCATTTTCAGGACAATAGTGCTTGCTGTTTCAGTACCCTGAGAATTATTTCTGTGTGTACATTAGGTCTCAGAATAGCATATGAGTCAGTTCCCAGCATGGTTTTATCAGAATTGTTCCTCGAACTGCAGATTGTGTCTCAGCAATGGGTAATTTGATCTGCTAAAGTACATTTGGAAGGAATTTGCCCCTGTCCAAGGCAGTGACCTGAATCAAACCGAGAACCTTGCCTGGCTGCGTTATCCCTTGCGCTGAACCACAGGAGGGGAAAATGGGGAGTTTAGAATATTGGTGAAACATGACTGTTTCTGGCACACCGGCAGGAGTGATTGACGCTGTGTTGACTGGTAGCATATTATACAGGCTCTTCACTCTCTTTCCTGCTCTTTGCCTGCTTGGAAAACACCTCTTGAATTACTGCAATTGGCAACCCAGCATTTTCAAGTCAGCTATCAGCAGGTTCAGTTTGCTGTAACATTAGGCTTTAAAATGTAGCCTTTAGTGGGCTGCTTCACGCATAGGTCACTCCCTTCATGAGTGGGTGCGCAGCAGACGCCTACGATTCTGAACCTCTATCGCAGTGTAAGGTGCTGTTGCTGAGGAATTGGATCTCTCAGAGAAAGCTGGAGCGCGTTTCAGTGTTGTCTTGTTAGCACTTGCCTGTCTCAATTTCTGCAGCAATATAAAATACACTGTGAATGTTATAAAAATGCTGTCGTTCAACAAGACTTATTTCCATATTTCTTCCTGTTAGCTTGAACAAGTGAAAGCGTCAGTATTGAGATGAGATTCAAGTGTCAGGGAAAACAGAGCTTTCCCTTGCTTGTAAAGGAATATGTGGTACAGAGTGGTTCAAACCTACAGGCTGAAAGGTAAAAATGGGCAGTGGGAAGCAGCAACCAAAAAGGCCGTGAAGGGTAAAATGCTGCTGGGAACCCATCTGGGTCATCTCCTTGGGCAGAGTGGAAGCTAAAATCAGAATCACACTATGGTTTCAGTTGGAGGGGATCTTAAAGCCCATCCAGTGCCACCCCCTGCCATGGGCAGGGACATCTCCCACCAGCCCAGGCTGCTCAAGCCCCATCCAACCTGGCCCTGAACCCCTCCAGGGAGGGGGCAGCCACAGCCTCCCTGGGCAACCCCTGCCAGGGCCTCACCACCCTCAGCGTGAAGGATTTCTTCCTAATGTGTAATCTACATCTCCTGTCTTTCGACTTAAAATCTTACCCCTCATCCTGTCACTCCAGGCCCTTGTAAAAAGCCCCTCCCCAGCTTTCCTGGAGCTCCTTAAGGTACTGGGAGGCGGCTGTGAGGTGTCCCCCGAGCCTTCTCCTCCCCAGGCTGAACAAGCCCAGCTCTCTCAGCCTGTGCTCACAGCAGAGAGGCTCCAGCCCTTGCATCATCTTCGTGTCCCTCCTCTGGATCTGCTTCAACAGGTCCATGCCCTTCCTGTGCTGAGGACTCCAGACTGAATACAGATCCAGGTGCGATCTCATGAGAGTGGAGTAGAGGGGCAGAATCGCCTCCCTCAACTTGCTGGTCACATTTCTCCTGATGCATCCCAGGACATGGTTGGCTTTTTGGGCTGCAAGTGCCCATTGCTGGCTCCTGTCCAGCTTTTCATCCACCAGTCCTCCCAAGTGCTTCTCAGCAGGGCTGCTGCCAATCCCTTCATTCACCATCCAGTATCAGTACTATCAGTATTTATACAACAGTTTGTTAGAGGTACCTGTACAGGTGCAGCACCTTGCACTTGGCCTTGCTGAATCAAAATTTTATAATTAAAAAGAAATGTACTTTTCATCTTTGAAATATGGGAGGGGGTGTGTGTATCTTAAAAGCTTAAAAATATTATTTGCTTTATTACACGGGAGATGGATGGATAAAACAAGTTTAAGAGTGGGGGAAACTCTTCAGTGAAACTCAAGACCATCAGATTAAGTAGAGATGATGTTTGATAACGAGTCGCTTGAGGAGGTGGTTACCAATTTCTGCCTCATACAGTGAAAGCAGTCCAGTTGACTTTTACCTCCACTTGTACGATGTGCACAGGTGAGTGTGTGGGTTTCTACTCTGCTTTTATTCTTCAATAATAATTAAAAAAAACACCCACCACCACCACACACAATGTTGAAGTTGTTGCAGGATTTGCAAAATACCAAATAAAATTTCCTGAGTGGAAGAAAATCATGACTGAGCTGCAGTGAACTGTTACAGAGCATGCGTGGATTGCTTTGTAGTGGGAAATGGAAAGGATATGCAGAATGTGACTTTTATTTTTAGATATATTTAAAAGTAAATTAAAGTTAGTGTAGTGTGGAGTGACAACATAGGTGGCAATCAATAATATACAAGGGTGAAACTGAAGCTAGATTGACAAGCTGCTAAATAATGAAAGGGAACTTATCTTTGTATGCAAAATACAATTAATTTTTTATCAGTGAAAAAAGGGATGCGATTACATTAAATAGTGCATGCTGGGGATGCCATAGGTTGTTACTGGAGGAACTGTGATGTGAGGTTATACTGCACCATCTGCTCACAGTGACCACATTCATTGCCTAAAAACTCCTATGGAAAAACAGTCTTCAGTGGAAGATGGGGTAGTCATTCATTTAAAACATTAGGAGATAAAAGGAGAGCAAGATTAATGTTTTTATCAGTACTTCAATTAGAGCAGTATTCTTTTATTTGTGTAGATGTCACAACTTTTGTTGAAATTAAAAAATACAGTATTTCATTTTCTGTGAAAGAGAACCCAGCTATAGAAGACACAATTTATGAGCTTTTGAAGTTCTTTAAAATTCTATTTAAAAAGATAAGATGACATTTCATTTCTTAATGCATGATTATCTGCCCTAGGTCGTACCCTTTATATTAAGAAAAATTGACGTATTTGTATCTTGAATATTGCCATAGTGGACTTGAGACGTTGGTGTAATTCCCAGAGCATTTGAAGGCTAAATGAGGACAATGGAGCCAGGTCATTTTAAAACTGACTTTTCTCAGCATTTGTCAAGTATGAGACTATACCAGTACCACTTCTGCAGGAATTAATGTAATGTGACGTGTCTGACTATCAGGGGCTTCATAGCTCTTCCACATTCTTCAGCAGTGCCATGAGAGGATTGCTGTCAACTCTGCTGTATTTCTCCTTTATATATATATTTTTTTTTTTTTTTTTACTGTTGCAAGGAAGGATGAATTCTAGTATCAGGCACTGAATTGTTTATGTAGCCTCATGACCATAACAATGTAATTTACTTTCTTTCCTCCGTATGCATGTGGTAGCACCATGCTGGCAAGATGAACAAAAAAATGCAAATTATTTTTTTAGTGATATTTGTGTAGTTGAGGATTAAGTATTTTCCACCATTTGAAGCTTTTTCACTTAATCATATAAGAAAGAAGACTCTCATGAAATTAATTTTTCTTTAATGCTGAGGAAGTACGATAAGAAAGACAAGAAGGCAAATTATTTTTTAAAGACAGTTCTTAACGGTGGGACTTAATTTTCATTGCAACCTTAACATACTTAGCTTTTATTTTATCTCCTTTCTTTATGAAATAATTCTTAAACTTTTAACTGTTTTATCTGTTTTTAAGGGATGTAATACTAATACTGTAAAACTGTGTGCGTGTGTATATATGTTTCAAATATGAGTAGTGGATTATTAAGAAGACTATTTCATGGAGTATTGTGCAACCTGGTTTTCTCGTGTCAAGTTGTCAAAAATCAACTTTCACTAAGGCAACGGAAGTCTTTAGATATTTATCTACATATATACATACATATATATATATATATATATATACCTACATAGATTATGCATTGGGCACAACGAGACCTCCTAAATATTAGAAGGAGGGATCACAAAATGTTTTGGAGCTTGACAGAAATGAATTTCAGACTCCCCTAGTGTTACTGTTAGTGTATAATTAACAGTAAACTGCTAACTGAAATGCTGGATTTGAAGGTGATGGAACAAAAGCAACCGCTACCCATTAGGGTAGCTTGTTCAATCATTTTAACTCTGTAACTAGGGAGGAGGTGAAGCTTAACTATTTGAGTTCGAACTCCAGGTTCCTTTTGTGGTATGGAGATTACAAGGACTGTCTTCTGCCTCAAACTTAGGCTTTTGAAAGAATTTGCATCAACTCATTGTACCACAATGTTCTTGGTGGGGAAAAAAACCATGCAGATTTCCAGACAGTCATTTAAAAAATTTGTTCATTGTTGAAAGAATTAAATATATCAGCAAGTTAGAATTGCTTCAAAGAAGTTGGAAAGGGCAGATGTGGAAACAGCTTGAGAAAAGGCCAACTTTGGTCAGAGACAAGGACTGGATGGTAGGCTTTGCTGCTGCATGCTTTTGCACAACTTGCATGCATAACTTCCCATTTTGAGGGCTTTGGGAAATAAATATTTGTGTGAAAGGAATTATGCAGAACGTGTGCTGTGTTAGTTAAGAAGGCTTACCTTTTTGCTTATGCTGTCTACACTGTCCTGCTGGATTTTCAGTTTTTATAGAGTAGTGCCATTTTTGCCAACATATTTAAAGTAGTGTTGTGAGGCACACCAGCAGTATTACCTCAGGTACATGGTTCTTCCCACTGTGAAGCAAATAAAGCTGTCATCGTTTATATGCTGATATTGCTCCTTGTTCCATGGTTCAGAAAAAAGCCCAGAATTTAATTAAAACATAGTGCTCTTGATACCGCAGTACAATGTACACAATATAAATTCTTGGGCTTGCCCCGAGAATACATTTTCAGTTCTGAAGGCTTCTGTGCATGAAAATTACTAAAGCAAATACCAAGCAACAGATATTTGTATTCTTTGATTTCTCAGGTGCCCCAGGGTAACTGCTGCTGAAGTCATGGTTGTTGCACTTATATAGTGCTCAAAATAAAAATATAGTAGTTCATGTAGAAGCTTAAGTGATCATCTTTAAGTTGCAAAGCTTGTTGAGTTGGTTTGTGCAACAGAGGCATTGGGATAAGCAGTCGTATTGACCTAAGTTCTGGTAATTTTTTGCTGTAGAATTGTTATGATACTGTGAAAAGGTATTCTTTTTGGTTTTTTTTCTTTGTTGTTGTTCTCTGGTCAGGTTTTATGTAGTCTCATAGATTCATAGAATAGATTAGGTTGGGAGGGACCCTTAAAGGTCATCTACTCCAATACCCTTGCAGTGAGCAGGGACATCTTCCACTAGACCAGGTTGCTCAGAGACCCATCCAACCTGACCTTGAATGTCTCCAGGAATGGGCTATCCATCACCTCTCTGGGCAACCTGTGCTTGTGTTTCCCCACCCTCATTATAGAAAATGTCTTCCTTACGTAGTCTGAATCCACCCTGTTTTAGTTCAAAACCGTTACCCCTTGTCCGATCACAACAGGCACTTCTAGAAAGTCTGTCCCCATCTTTCTTACAAACCCCCTTTAAGGACAGAAAGCCCTTGAGAAGTTTCTCTGGAGCCTGGTGTTTTCCAGGCTGAACAATCCCAACTCTGTGTGTCCTCAAAGGAGAAGTGTTCCATCCCTCTCATCGTTTTTGTGGCCTTCCTCTGGACCTGCTCTAACAGGTCGATGGCTTTCCTGTGCTGAGGGCTCCAGAGGTGTCATCTGCAAACTTGCTGAGGGCGCAATTGTGTCAATGATGCAGAGATTAAACAATACTGGTCCCAGTATGGACCACTGGGGGACATCACTTGTCATCAGTCTCCGTATGGACATTGAGCCATTGACCACCCAACCAGTGAATAGACAGGGATATGTTCCATCAGGCTGGCAGAGTCATGTCTACTTTTGACTTGCATGATAAATGAAGTTAAAAAATATTTGCTATTTTTATAGATTCCTACAAACCTCTGACCTCAGTGTTAACCCTGTTTGTTATTTGTACAAGTGCTCTCTGTAGGGATTTTGCAAATTTGACTGGAAAATTAACCCCATAGCTGGAATGTGAAGTGTTCTCTCAGTAGATCTAATTAACCTGTTTGTGGTTTTCTGGCTTATTCTGCAATGCAAATAGGAGTCTAAAAGTACATCGTATTTTATAGTAGCAAAAATAAAATTTTAAGGGCATTCCTCAACAATGAAGGCAGCTTTATCTTCATGTAAATTTTTTAGGAGATCCTTAAATCACTCTTAAAATATACAGGTAGTAGAAGCGATCCTAGGCCTGAACACGGTTTTGGAATAGAGTTCTCCAAAGATTTAGACTCTGTAGACTGTATTGGTCTTGGTCTTTTTGTGCACAGCTAGATACAGGCTTTTAAATATACCTGTGCTGTGCGTTACCACTGCTAGGTTTTATAATTGTATTAATGGAAATGCATAGAGTGATTTCAGAAAAAACCATTTATGTAAATTTGATTGGTTTTGGTCAGAGTCCTGTGGTAGCTTTAGCAGCTGTGCATGTGGATTGCCCAGTCTTGAATTCAAGCAAGCCTTTGGGTACTCAGTAGAAATGTTATAAACATTTTTTTAGTTTCAGTAAATCTCAGCTTTATTGCTTGGATATGCAGTTGAATATGGGCAAGGAAGATAAATAAATACACTTTCATTTAAAAAAAATAAATCTGTGCAAACATATATTTGTGTGTTATCGCACACAGTTCCTTTAGGCATAATTCTATGGTCCATTGGCAGCGTCAATTTAAAGTTTTCCATTCCAAATTTGCACTATATTTGTTCCTGTCCCTGCACTCCCTCTAAGCACAGCTTTCTGTTAGCCTCTGCTGATTTGAGGCTGTGCTGCCATCAAGAGAGGCAGCCGTGTTTGTCTGTCTGTCTGTCCGTCCTTCTGCCCAGCACCAGTTTGTGTGCTCCAGAAACACTGCCTGCTGTTCCAGTCAGTGAACAGCGATGGAATGGGTGACATCACCTGGAGGTGGACTTCTTGTTTTGGAGCTAAATGGTCGTGTTGGTTTCGCTGCCCGTGTGGATGCACAATGCCATGGAAGTGCTGCTGTGTAACGAGAGTGGTGTTCAGAGATAGGAGTGGAGGGGTAGGTGTACAGATCTTCATCCACAGCCAATTTAAACGAGCTGTCGTCAGCCTAAGTCCTCTGGAAAACCACATCTTCCTCTGTGCTGACGCACGTGTTTGCAGGGTCGTTCTGTGAACTTCAGTAGCAAAATGATCAGGGTTACTGTGGATCAGGGCACTGAAACCAGACACATGCCCCGTGTGCAAGTAAGCTGAGAGTGCTGGTGAGACAGCCTGGAGACAGGAACAAAGGCTGGAAAGTAGGTGAGATAAGGGGCTGACTTCTCAAGTTGCCCTTGCTGCCTTACGCTTACACTGCAAAGTGGCCTCATGCCGTTTGCTGCCCATCTTTGATGAAAAGTGGCTTTCTATTTCAGGTGTAAAAAAACTTGTCTGAAGGTACCTGGTATTATCTGATAAGTTTAAGTGGTATGAGAATAAGGAATCTCTAGAAAAAAAAAAAAAATGCCCTTGTATTCTATGCTTTATCTGAATTATATCTGTGCTGAAAAGAAAGCAACTTTTAAAAACGGTGTCAGCATTAATGAGGATCCCTTGATGAAGAAAGTATCCGTGAAGAGCTGTTAAATAACTCATGATAATGTCATAGTGGATTGGCAGTGAGTTATCTAAGAAATACTAATTGTATTCATTAACATTCTTGACAAGAGCAGACGGGGGGAGTATGTACCATAATCACAGTGAACGATGAGGCAGTTCAGAGGTGCGACATTTTCATGTTTGATTACATCTGTCCATCGAAGAACACTTTCTTGTAGAATTAAGCAGAAATAGATCTTATTAAACGAGACAAGTTAGACTAAAGCTGTAAAATACTCCCTGTAGGGTTCTGAAACCTAATGATTTGTTAGAAGTTGGCAAGAACCTATTCCTGATGTTACTTTGTTAATTGATACAAAGGTTGAACTGTGTAGATTGAGCCAGGAATACTTTTAGCTAAAGTAATGGCCAAGTCTTTCTAGCCTACTTAATTTGCAACCCTTGCGATGTTCTATTAGTTCGCTAGTGGAGGTCAATGAAGAAGACAGGGATGTAATTATTGAGATGGATGGAAGAAGTTGACTGAAAGACACCTTTGTGTTGCCAAAGTTTAGAAACTGTAATAGACAATGATACTTTTAACAGTATAGGGAAAAAAATAGGAATGAAAAGCAGATCCTCTCCAACATATTCAGTTGTATTGGAATACTTGGGTGTTACTTATTGATCTGTCATGAGGAGAGAGTCGTGCTGGCTTTCTAAATTGTACTGGTTTGTGAGGCTTTTGGTAAATGATAACAGAGCTCAAGGGCTTGAGAAAAATTCTTGTAATGTCTGTATTTGGGAGACTTGATGCAGATGTAGGAAAGCCAGAAATTTGTGCCAGGACGGTTGAGAAGCTGGCTGATGGGAGAGAAAGACAAGCCTTGTCCAAAGATTACTCTCTTCTATACAGTCTTTTCCAATTTAATTTAAGTGAGGACAGTGCCAGTTTAGAAAAGGAAGAAACTGAAAAGAAAAGCCTTTTTTAAGTGATAATGCCAAGATTAATCTTCACATTCATACAATGCGTATTTCTGCTGTAATGTTTATCTGTTGACAATACACCTTATAAGTTTTTCTCATTTCTTACAGAGCTTTATTTCTGGTTCAGTTGTTTTGTAATTGATTACAACATTTGTCATTTCATTATTCCTAGTCATGATTACTTATGTGAGTTGCATTGCTCCAGCAGATGTCTTTTCTCTGCTGGCTGACACCTTCCAGCAGTTGCTGTCAGGTACCTGTTTGGGTATGCAACTGAGTGAAAGCGCGGAACGTTTGTGTTGAAAACATGCAGGCTTGTCAACCTTTTCGTATGTTTTGACTTCAAAGCACTGTGAATGAAGAAAACAATTGAGTATAATTGTGCTAAATACACTAAATAGCCTGTAAGTATCAGCAAAATTTAATTTTTCTTCTACTGGGAGTCAGACTGCAACTGCAGATTTTAAATTTACCTTTCCCCTCCCAGAGATTTTAAGTGATCAATGGATTAATATAGTGAAGTAGAAAACAGATGTGCAGCAATAAATATTTCTAAATAGTTCAGATTCCTTGTGTTGGGAAGGTTTTGGTCACTTCTGTTGTTTTTCACTATAGAAGAAGTAGCACGATGGCTAAAAAGGTAAAATTGGCCATAAGTTGTGCCGTCTGTACAACTCCATCAGCTAACCAATGCTATTATTTTCTCTCTGAGTTTTGATTCATATTTGATCTTAGATTAAGAATTGATAAACATTGCAGGATTTTTTTATTAGAAAAAGGGGTCATAATATTGTGTAGTACAGTACTCAAATTCTAGTACCCTGTGTTAACAAGCTGCTTCATGTGTTTCTTCTTGCTCATGGATTGAATAGGTCATTTGGAGAAACTGCCTATTATCGGAGACTGTGGGCAGAGAGGATTGAAAATGCTGTGCACTGCAGGTCAGGGAATTAATTTGCAGTAGGGAACCGTAGGGAGGAAAGCTGGCTCCATGCCAGCTCCGCACTGAACGTTAGGGATGCAGGATGCTCTCACTATACAATAAGTGAAGGCAAAGCAAAGGTGGCAGTAAGTCATGATTACATGGCTTCTGCTCTGCTCGTGGCCTCCACTGCAGAGCAGCTTTGGAGTGGTTTGAAGAAGGCGCTGGTGGAGGAAAAGCCCGTTCTATGTTTATGGCAGCAGATACCCATGTTCAAAGTCAAGGTCACTTCTGTTGCTGTAAAACAAACATAAAGGGGATGTTAGTGTACCAGGTTACTTACTGTCTTTAAAATGTTTGTCTTACCTGTATAAAGACTCTTAATTGATTAAGACTTTCTTTTACTGCTGTAAGAGTATGTCTATATTCAAAACATTTATTTAGTAATAATTTGATTCACTGTGGACAAAGTTCTTATTGTCCTTTACTGGTAAAGGGAGGCTTAGCTGATAAGCTCTGTACTAAGAACAGTTTTGGTACAAACTTGGGCACACAACATTTCAGTAAAGGCACTCATGTCTAATATTAGTTAATGGCTTTTTGGTGTGGAGGAGTAAAACAGAGTTTCTTTCTTATGGTAGGAAGAACACTTAGATTTTTGAGATCTGAAAAATACAGAGAGAGGATGGTGCCCTGTAATGACAATGTGCTTATTGTAGCCTTTGAAGTAGATGTTAGCTATAAGCAGCACATCTGTAAATGGGGATTCCGTTTTTATTTACTGAGAGCTATATTTAGGCAGGTAGTAAGAAAAGAGGGAAATGAATTCTGTGATTGTATCTTTGTGTTGGAGACAGACACACTCATAACAGATGAAGTGAAATTTAAATGTAATTTATTGAAAGAGTGCACACTGGCTTAGTAAAAAATGTCTTTTTAGCCAATAAATAAATACTACATCTTTATAAAAGAACAGATTTTATTAAAAGCTGTGCTCAAATATTTGTGGCCTCTTTTGTTTGAAAATTGATGTGCCAGTATTCACTGCTTCATGTGTAACAGTCGCTCCACTTGGGGACATGTAATTATTCAGTGTATGCATAATAAATTTTGAATATACACAGGAGGTAAGATCAAAATTTCCATTAATGAACCTGTGATATTTGGAGCGTTTAGTGCTCTCGTGAGGGTACACTGGCAGGATGGTTCAGGAAGGAAAGCTTTTGACGTTGCAATTCAACACAAGCTGCAACAGTCACTGTTCCTGGGCTGGGGCAATACATTGTTTAAATTGCTAGAGATCCAAGTTGCCTTTAATTGGTAGTGAATTTTGCTACTCATACAGTGGGCTAGGTTACGCTAGGCACTGCTGTCCAAAGGTCATAGTCAGAAAAATCCCAAGTTACTTTTAGAAAGTGGGAACATTTAGAAGTCGGCAGTGGGAAAGAGTCAAATAGCTGATCAGGTGAAAAAGAGGCTGAAAGCGTGACCTTTGGGATCTGTGCAAGACAAACTGGATGGAAAGCAGTGGAGTTTGTTGCTGTCTGGAGAGAGACTTTTGGATCTCTGGTAGATGAAACAGCAGTCTGTAGAGACTCTGCTGGGTTCTGAAGACAGGACTTTGGGTGTCCTCTGAAATCCAATTGCATCAGAGTGCATCACCTTATTATTGGTTTCTTGTGTTAATGGCAGTAACCCATAAAAACCTGACTACCAGCAAATTGCTTTAATTACAACAATCTTTCTTTAGGTTTGACCTTCATTTGCGTTCATCAGTTGCTTCCGTTTGTCGTAAATATGATGTTGAATGAGGTTTGCAACTTAACATCAAGCCAGAAAAAGAAATGGAAAATGTGTTTTAAATGAAGAGGCTAAAATGCCATCTGTTAAGCTCATGGCGGTGACATCAGAAACGGTTACCTTGGCTAAATTTTACTGATAACTCAAAAAAGAGGTACTGAATAACATGGGAAGTTACTTCCTATGAATGAGTCTTGCAAAAGATCTCAAGAAAGGCCATGTTAAATTTTAATATCATGGAAGACCAGCACAGATTTTATCAAGGACATGTACAGAAGGCTAGGTAAGTCTACCTTCTGTTGATCTAAATGTAGGTTTTAGAGCAGAAGTAAGATGACATTATTGGCTTTTCTTTTTGTACCTATTCCGAAAGCTAATGCAGCAGTTGCTGTTCGCTTTATGCTCTGATTATTAAGTGTGTGGGCACTTACTGCTGGGCCAAAAATAAACCACCGTTTTGTGCTCTGCTGTGGCAAGCTACGTATGTTGTATCACTACCATTCATTATCTTTCCTATTAAAATAAAATAGAAGTGCCCTCTCTTACATGGAACACTTGAGCTGTGTTTTCCAGGAAATGAGGAACTTGAGGTAAATCCCAAAGCAGAATTTCTGCAGCTGGAAAGCCTAAACAGAGCAGCTGAAACAAAACTACTCATCCCAGTATGCAAATGAACCAAAAGATAACAGATAAAGCCACCAAAGGATACATTGAATTCCAGAGGCTTTTATAAAGATGGATCAAATGCAAAATTTACTACTTCATTTCCAACTCATTGATTTCTGTTGCTTATATTAGAGCAAAACCTTAGTGCTACCGTGTATCCAAACTCATTCGTTCTTTGCTTGCAAAGCAGAATGCAGTAATTAACTAAATTGAATGGTTTTTGAAGCTCGCTTACAACGCATTGGATGGCCTGTCTAAATTGGCTGGCATCTTTCCAGTTTCCATGCAGCTGAGATTTGAAATTGTTATGGGAGCAAGTATTCCTAGTTTGCTCCAGGGGCCTTAAGAAGGGGGAAGCAAAGTGATGGAGAATTGTGTTTTCCTGTAGTGGGGTAGAATAAACCCTGTAGAATATCGGAGAATTTGGGAAATGGCACATCTTGAAACAGCAAAAGCAATTAACCTTGTGGAATTCTTCCAGCATTTATACAGCAAATGGCAAACTTCCATGAACTGTTCTTCCCTTAATCTTCCAGTATCACCACTAGGGTATGCAGGAGAAGATGTTCATCTTTTTAATTGGCTTTTCGACTTAGCTTCTTGACAGAAGGACCAGCAGTTCTTTTTTATGCGGGTATAATGATTAGAAAAACGGAACAATAATACAATTGCTCAGCCAGGTATGAGTCCTGTTGATTTATCCCATTTGTAGAAAACGTTCTTGAATATATTGGGAATTTTGAGTGACTGTGTATATGATTCTGAAAGTCTGCCTTGCAGGTGCTGTAAAATAAGATTGCATTTGAAAATAATGCATTGAAGTAAAAGTGGAGGGGGGAGGCTTTTCAGTACAGGTCTGTGAATCTATTCTGTACAGCTTTATAGAAAAAAGCAAGAGATGGAAAATTGCTTTTTCTCAAACTGAAGTTTAGTGGCAAGAAAAAAAAACCTTGGAATATTAGGTCCTAAATGAAAATGTAATTGGATTATTTAAAATCTCATACAATCAGATTCAATCTAATTTTCAGAGTTCTCTGCTTTAATATTAGTTATATTTCCCACAGCTTTAGTTAAATTTAGTAGGATTACTTCTTATAATTGTACCTCTCCAATGCAAAAACATCTTTGCGAACTTTTATAAATTACTTGAAGATGGGAATCTGGCTTCTTCATCCTTATGTGCCCACCTGTATTGCTCTGGTGATGAAATAGGAGCTACAGGCCAAGGATTTGGTTTCAAAATTAATCAGAAATAACTGATTTAAAATACATTATAAGTAACTGGTGTCCTTTTATGACTTTAAATGCTTTAATTCTCAGTCTTCTGACTTGAGCCTACCTTTCCCTTGTTATGGAATATTGTGAGGTTGGGTTTTTCCTTAATTTCTACAGTCAGCATCACTCTGGATTCCCAGGAATTCAAGCACCCCACTAGCCCAGGCAGTTTCCTATACCCAGCAGAGTGAGTTTGTGTCTCTAAAATTCATTATTTTATACATCGGTGAAGCTGGCTTGGTTTTCTCATCTCATCCATGTTGCGATGCCACCGAGGAACTACAGAGTGTTTGATTTTTGGATTTCTTTCAAGAGAAGGAAGTTAAATATTATGTGTGCCAGTGTGTTTAAAATATTCGAGGTGGTGTTTGTTTTTAACAACTTTATTGAAATGAAAACTGTTACCTCAAAGACATGCAGAAACTATGTTTATGTAAAAATGCTTTGATTGTTAATATGAAGTGCTTTATACTTATGTGTAATAAGTGGCTTGTTTATTTGTTATGGATGAAGATGACTGTGAATATGGCATTAATGTTAAAAATAATTTTGTGGTAATAGAATTTACAGCAGTCTGCATTGAAATTACAGAAAAAATTAATCTACTTGCTCCTAAAGTAGGTTTTGTCTTTCTCAGTGGGGAACATACAAGAGGGGCAGGTTTCTTCAAAATTCCTGTCTTCTATTATTTTTAAAATGCAGTAGGAAATAAAACAGTGAAGTGTAGACTTCAAGCAATTCTGTCTGTTTAAGAGTTCTATACAGACAGGTTTTATTTGTTGAAAAAATATTTTAAATCCAACATGAATTCTGTAAGTAGGGAAGAAGCCTGAGGCAGACAAAACATCTTTAATGAAAGCACTCAGCCTTTTTCGTGTTCTGACTCTACCTTTATTATGTTAATCAAGTTCCATGCAGTTCCCAGCAGGGGTAGGGGAAAATTATCTTTTCAAGTAAATGAATACGGATTATTTACTGCATATCAAGAAGCTGGTTATAGGTCTTTGATCTGTGTCCTGGTGCAGATGTAGATCAGAGCAGTTATTAAGGCTCTGACTCGTGCCATGTCCCATTATTGTCCCGGATGGTGGGGGGTGGGGTGGCAGGCAGGTGCGCTGGCCCTTGCGCAGGGGAGGCTCCCATGTGGAAACCACCTTTTTTAGATTCCCAGGATGAATTTAGGTCTATTCAACTCCTGTGGTCCCAATATATCTTTGTTTTTACTGCCTCCAGAGCACTCTGTCAAGCATTTTGGGACAAATGGAAGACACGTTTGGGCTGATGAGTTGGAATGAGAGAAATCTAATTTATTTGTGCTTCTGCTTTATTTACTGGTGGTTTTCAGAGAGCTGACTGGAGGTAACAAGCTCTTTAAATCATGCCTCTTCGTCAGAGGTCCCATTAGTCCAAGTTAAATGCAGAGAATCTGAGAAGGTCCAGGAAAACTAGAAAAAGTGAAGTTGGCCACTCTTCTCTCTAGGCAGGTTACTCTCCACTTCGTTCTCTCTCTGTGTGAAAACCGCAAGAGTTAAATATCGCATTTTCTATCTTAATTAGTTGGTGTCTTCACTAATAAATTCTGTTAAAATTCTGTGGGAATAGTATATGTACTGTCCTCTTATTTTGCTTCAGGATAATGTTTTGAACATCATAAATCAAATCATGGATGTGTGCATTCCACATGAACGGGCCAACCGTGACTTTTGTGTGAAGTTTCCAGAGGAAATACGCCATGACAACCTTGCAGGACAGCTTTGGTTTGGAGCAGAAGTAAGTCTCTCATATTTCTATTTCTTAAGGTTAATGGACAATTTTTTGTGGCATAAAGCCACAAGTTTAAAGTGCATCTTGAGATTTTTCTGAAAATCTTACATATAATCACAAAGGAAACATCTTTGAGAACCTGCTCTGGAGGCTTAGTAGAAGGGGACTCTTCAACTATGGTTTTGGTATTAGTTAGGCTAACAGCATACTGGTTTATTTCATAGTTTTCTGCTGTCATTATGACCACCTTTTAAAACCAATTCTTTTGTGAATTAACATCTGATGTGATATTCTTTTTTTTTTTTTTTTTTTTCCTATCCCGATGAGCAGTCTCACATCTCATGCTTTGAAAATCTTGGAAACCAGTAAAGGGAATTTCAACTTTACCTCCAACAGATATAAATGCACGCTGTCACTTTATTTTAGTGGCTATTTTATGCTATAGCTCATATTAAACATACATAATTTTGTTGCACATAACTCACTTTTTTCATTTATATGCTAAAAATATAATGGTTTGTCTGCAAAACACTGAAGTCTGCTCTTCTCTCAAAGACCTACAGCAACCTGTAGGAATAAGGGGGTTTGTAGTGAATAAACTTAAATTATTTTAACCAAGGGAAGCCTGTGGTGTCATTAAAAAAGGATGTGATATGTCAGGTACTTATTCAGTATTACTGATGTCTGTTGGCTAAAATAATGATTGTGGCATCTTTAATGACAAACTTCGTGTCTTCTGGTCTCCTGGCTGAGGGAACACTATGGATTTGCAGAGAGGGGAGTAGTTCAGACATCCCACCACACAACAGCATGTTGTGATGGTGTTCTCAGCTTTGCCTCTCCTGTATTTGAAGCAATCCTTCGGCTCCTGTTTTTATTTATTCTTTTCTCTAACAGTTTCTTCTTTCTTTTTCAAATTCATGCTCTCCATCAATGGTTGGTATCTTTTTCAGTTGAATATTCCTCCATATGTTCTCTTTCTTAAACAATCTTCAACAGCTGTTAATTGTAGGCTCCTCGGACTCAGGGAAGTCCAGGGTTAAATTTACAAAATTAACTTGATATGTCAATGCTTTATCACAGTATCATAAGGCTGGAAAAGACCTTTGAGATCGAGTCCAACCTATGACCCAACACCTACTCCTACTTGTTAATTACACCATGTCTTCATTATAATCCTGTCTTCAGCAAAACCAGCAGCAGTTTCTTCTCATTATCACATGGATTTAATTTTCATCATTCAGGTGGTGCCATGCTCTGTTTTAAAATGCTGAGAATGACACGTTGGTTGAATGGTCCTTCCTTGGCAATTAGGTAGGAGAAGATAGGGTAATTCTTTCTGCAGCTGTCCATAACAAATCCCTGTGAATGCCATTGTCCTTTCTTACTCCAAGGGACTGACAAACTGGGATTACATCAAAGAATAAACAGGAGAAATGCCAGCCAATATATTAAATTTTTGCATCATGGAAAATACTTGAGGGAATTGCTGAGTCAGCCAGTATTTTCTAGGAGGAAAAAAAAATCTCCTTTTATTCACTCTTTTCAAATTCAGCTTAAACTGTCTCCAAATCAAACCAACAGGCTGGAGAGATCTCTTTAGTTTCCAAATAAGTAATACATGCAGTGATGGAATAATGCTAACTCATACTACTGTAGACACTGTCTTCCTGTAAATTTGTGTAGTAAGGAAGACTTTATGGAATTTTATGAATATACACTTCTATGTCCTTGTCAGTGCAACTGCACCTGTCAACAGGTAAGGCTTGCCTTATCCATACTTTCCCACAAACACTGCTTTGGCTGATGAAAGGTAAGAACATCATCTTCTCTGAGTGCCGTTAGGAGGTGACTCAATGCATCAAGCTTCTGAGCGGGGACTGGGATTGGAGGTCCCCCATGCAGAGCTGCAGAAACACCTCATCCAGGGGAGTGTGAGGGAGAGGGGAGGGACACAGAGCTGCCAATGTTGATTTAAGAAAAGAAAGAAAAAAGAGAACTTTGAGTAGAACAACCTTGTATATTTTCAGATGATAAGTATTTCCACTAATACAGCAATTACAATATTTATCTGTATTTATTGTCTCTCAAAGCTTATTGAAGTTTAAAGGAATAAAGCCAGAAGCACAGATTATTCAGTCTCATGTTTTTAATAGCAAGATTTTAAAGTTTTATGTGTTACAATAAAAATCAACTTCTGATGTCTTTGGGAGCTGGTCAGAGGGAGTCCATGTGTAACTCTTGGGGCAAGGAGTCTCTTAAATAGCTGCTTTTCAGAAACAGAATAGGAAGAATTGCTCTATGGTGTCGTTTCCTATAAAATATATTCATGGCTTCTGTGGGAAGCAGGATACTGGTCTAGCTGCATCCCTGATCCGATAGCCGTTATCATCAGTTTTGCTGCAAAATGCATCATGGTTGCAGATTTTCTGTTGATTTGTGAAGAATAGATTTATTTTATAAAATCAAGCAGTTTAGTCTGAATCAAAACAGTTCTGCGGTCATAGTTTAGCTGGGTTCACACCCTTCTTATGCAAGCAATCATTGCGTGCAGAGAGTATATATCCTACCTATACTTACTGCTTAAGTAGTGGGAGAAGAGCTTTTTTAAGTTCTTCTGTCAGCATTGTGGTTCTTGCACCCTGTTCTCGTATCTCCCTGACTGAGCTGCTCCCTGAGCTTTTATGTGAAAGCTTATGATTTCGCTGTATGTCTCAAATCTTTCACTTGTTTAATAATTTGCAACTAATTGCAGCCAAGTACCTCCCTTGTTCAAAGTATGAAATATCACGTCATTTGCTTTTTTTTTTTTTAAAAACATAAAAGTAAGTTTGTAAAAACCAATGTTTTTTTCTCTTAATGTATTTCATAGTGTTTGGCTGCTGGTTCAATTATTATGAATCGTGAAATTGAGAGTATGGCTATGAGGCCATTGGCAAAGGATCTGACCCGAAGCCTAGAAGAAGTTAGAAATATCATTCGTGACCAAGCCTTAAGGGATTTGAACCTCTACACAGAAAAAATGAAAGATTCGCTCAAGCATTTTGATGTCCTTTTTGCTGAATTTGAATTAAGGTAAAAGATCTGAAGTAAAAGTGTTGTGAGCATTGGCTTGGGCACTACAGCTGTTGTGTGGCTTGTTGGTTTTTAGACGTTGGCTGTTTTGTTCCGTTTTCTTTCTATGGAAAAAGTATTTTATTTATCATGGTATTTGAATTCTTAAGTAATTCGTTCTATTGTTACGTTTATTTCATTCACGTGTAGCCAGAGTGAAAAAATTAAATAGTTTTTTTTAGCAATCAACATTTGCTCTTTAGTTCAACTATAATATTTCATTTGAATACTGGCAATGTGGCATTTGGGGGAGGTTTTCCAAGACACAGAAGGAAGCCATAAATGTCTTCCCTTAATGTTTTCTTTGTCAAAGGAAAGGCATTAAAAAAAAAAAAGAATACAAAATGAAATAGTCTAGAGGTCATGAGGTTTTTTTCTCTTGTGCTTAGAGATACAAGCAAGATGCAGCCAGTCAATTTAAGAAGGCAAAATGAAATCTGATGAAGGAAGTGCTTTTACACAAGCCATAATTAAGCAGAGGATCACTGAATTAAAACCTTACAACTGAAAAATAGCTTGAAGGTTTATAGCAAAAATAAAAATAAGTCCTTTTGGGGTCAGAAAAGTAACAGCTTATTACATCAGATACCACGTTGGCCAAGCCTTGCATTGTGCTTCAGCATTTAAGCCAGCTTCCTGCATGCCTGTTGGATGTCAGTGCTGCTGGGCGTAGTTAAAGACGGTACTGGGCAAGTTTATGGAGCTGATATAATACGGCTGTTTCTATCCTCAGCAAAACAGGTTTCTTCAAATTGGGTAGTGTTTTAAATTTTTCTTGGAAATAATCCATAGACTGTCCTGTGTCCCATTACTGTTTGCCCTTCTTCAGTATTCATAATGTCTTATATTATTTTACTCAGGAATTTTTTATAATTCAAAGAAAGTCAATGTAATGTTAGATTGAAAAACAGTTTAACTGAAAACATTGATTAAAAATGTGGGTTTAAGTGTGGCTTTGAGTGCAAGCACTGGTAAGAATCAGAAACTGATTTTTGGCGGTGCCTGTGTGTAGTTTCTGACCTGTCCCTGCCAACTCTACATAAAACATTTTTCTGAGCCATTGTTTTGTCAACAGTTTTCCCTTCCTTTGTTACCTGTAGTCGACAAATGACTGATCAAGTAGTACAGTGATGGAAAACCACTTCCTTTTACTGGTATTTCTTACCTTGTGAATTAGTGCATGTAAATCCACATGGAAAAGAGGTCAACTTTTAAGCCTCATAAATTATCTTTGCTGGGTAACTGAATTTCCCTAAGATAATTTCAGATATGTCCCTGTCCAGATAAGATGTGCGTTTTAGACAGGTTTTTTCCTTGTGGAAATGCAGAGTTAACTATTCTACTGTCAAGATTTAGCAGTAAAGATCCTACAAGGATCTGTCTCCGTGTACCACACAGTAAGGAGTTCTGATTGCTACATGTGTGTAATTATCTTTCCAAATTACTAGATTTCCGTTGCCTTGTTCTGCAATAAGTAAATCAGCTACATTTTTTTATCAGTCCTTATTTTATACAGTTTTCATAATGAGTCCTGTCAAAATAAATGGTATGGGAAATGTTACATTTCTAAGGTGACTTTTCCTAGGTTTATTTATTCTTATTTACAATGGTCTGTTAAAAAGTGTATAAAATAGTAGTACGTTATTTTATGATCTTTCTAGTTATGTGTCGGCCATGGTACCTGTGAAGTCTCCAAAAGAATATTATGTACAGCAAGAGGTAATCGTACTTTTCTGTGAAACTGTGGAGAGGTAAGCATTTTAGTTAAGTTCTGGGTTTTCATTTCTGTGTTTACCTTCAGTCTGAGCCTGTAGTCTTTTAGAAGCATCATAAAACAACAGGTGTTCACCAGATATTTTGTTTTCTTAGTAAGTATCCAAGTACAAAGTTAAAAATGAAGTATGATTGCCAGGCACAACCATATGTTTTTTTGTTTCATAGACAAAAACATCCCAAAAGTTACTAATCCAACAATAACAATGTTGTTAGTATGCCTAGTTATTTAAATGCTTAGTCTTCATTTGCACATCTATAAGCTAGATCAGTTTAAGCCATCAAGACTTAATGATACTTCATGCAAGAATACAAGGGGAGATGATTAAAATCATCTGTGAGCCTCTAGTGATTATCATAAAGACTCTTTCAAATCTTAGAGGACTGGAGCTTGACTCTCTATGCATGAAGAGATGACGTTAAAAAACCCGAACAATCCAGCAATTCATAAGTTTTTAGGAGTATAAGGTGGTAACAAAAACGAATTTGCTACAAACGTACTGTGTCGGTCAGTGTTTCTGTTCTGCCCCTGGGACAGATTAAGTAGTCTTTCAGGTGGGAAATAGAGGGAAGCAGCATGTGAAACGCCCAGCGCTAGTGAGGTTTGGGGCAGTGCAAGGCTGTTCTCAAAAGGAAACAAATGAACTGTAGTCGGGGCGGAATTAATAAAGACCAATTGACTGTGAAATGCATTTGGAGTAAGTGTTGGTTTCACTGTCATGTTAGGAGAACTTGGGAAGTAGGGCTCTGGGTCTGATGTGGTTGGTACTTCCATTAAGGAATGAAGGGGTGCAGAGCACACTAACGCAGGACACCACGATCAGACGTGTTCAACCATTTTAGAAGACAGGATTACAATTCAAAATGGTCACAACAAGTAGGAGGAATTACTTCCCATCAGCTGGAGAACTACTACATATGTGTGTACTTGCTCAGTAAGAGGAAAAGGATGGTTTCTCACTTGCAGCGCTGGATAATCTAACAGTGGGAAGAACAAGGGGTGAGAGTGGTCCATGCACTGATGAATCCATCTACCACTTGTACAAAGCAGTGCTTGCTTTGTTGTGGTTTCACGTTCCGCCAAGAGTAGTGTTGGCAAGACAAGTTCTGACAAGGAAGAGTTATTTCCATTCTTTTCAGGACCAGTCACATCTCAGTGGGGGTCGTGTGCAGTTTTGAGTGTTCTCTTACACACAGATATAGACAAAGGGGAGAAGAAATCTGAGGAAGTCATGAAACTTCTGAATAAATCAAGGAGATGTGAAGCAACTTTGAAAACATAGCCAAGTGAAAAGCCAAACCAAATTGAGTTTTTGTCTGAAAGCGGCTTAAAATATTTAAGTTGCCAGAGGACAGTGAAGTGCCCCGCAAATATTAAATCATCAGACTTCAGTAACACTTGCTATATACATCTGCATTTTTTTTAGGTTTTGTTAGTTTAATGGGAGTTGACCTAGAAGGTTATAGCAAGTTTTATTTGAAAATGAAACAAAATACTTTTTCCTTTTACTTTAGAAATGTTACTTTTACTTGAAAAACTCCAGTGGTTTTTAGTAACAAGCTGAAGCCTGGTGTAAAATAGTAAATCAAAAGGGGAAGTGGCGTAAAAGTTATTTTGGATGACTATAAAAGCTTTCAGTGGTTAAAGATTTATTTTTTCCCTTATTTTATTTTATTCTATATTTTATTTTTTATTCCTTATTATATATTTATTTTTATTCCCCTTTTTCCCTAATTTTTTTAAAATAGATACAACAGCAGTTAGTGGTTTAGATTGTACAAATTTGGCTTGGCTTATAACAATTTTTTCAATTGTTTATCCTTTTGAAATGTATTCTTTGGGAATTTGATCTCTTATTAAATAGTTTTATTGTTCTGCTTAGAGCCTTAAGGCTTGGATACCTCACTCAAGATATGATAGATGACTATGAACCAGCTTTAATGTTTACAATTCCACGATTAGCCATTGTATGGTAAGTAAATTTTTGTAACTCCTCTCCACTCTGCCTCACTTAAAGATTCATTGAAGATTTCAAAAACTTTGTTCCAAGTATTGGTGTATTTTCTTTCACTTGAGTTTGCGTGTACTTTCTTTAAAAAATACCAAAAAAGACGACCGTGGGTTTTTTTTGTTTTAAATCATTACCAGCTTTACATAGAATATCAAGAGGAAAAAAAAAAAAGAGAAGATAGAACCCTGAAGTATAAAAGGGTGGAACCTGGAACAATTGATCAGTTGTCATCCAGATGGAAATAAAAAAATGAATTCAGAACGTCTGTACAATGTTGCGTTGTCAGAAATACTTTTTGAAAGCAGATATTTTGTGGCACTCATGTAATATGACCTAAGGTCTTGAAAACCAGAGTTTTCAATAGGGATTTTGTATTTTAATTAGTGTCTCTAGGTTCAAAAAGAATTGTCATGAAAAACTGTGTTTTGAACACTAATTCAGGCTTAAGTCTTTTCAAGGGAAGCATTAATATGCATAACTCATGTAGAATTGTGCCCTGTATTTGAGCACTCAAGACAACTAAATTAAAACACTTTTTTACGTCATGCAGTTTTTGTGGTATTGAAGAAATCAAATGTGTTTTTCCTAATGACTCTTTCTGATTTAATAAGACAGCATTTTCTCTGGAGTAAACCCAGCATATTCTTAATATTTTACCATTCGGAATGTTTTGAAGTTAGCTAAGAGAAGTAGTAAAATTGAGGGAAATAAGAAACCAAATCCTGGGTGTGATATGCTTCTCCTCAGGAAATCCCGGTGGCCCCTTGTTCCTGTTAAATAGTATATTGTTTGTAACTGTCATTCTAAAAATAATAACAGTAATAATCTGCTTATCAAAAACCAATGGGAATGTGAGAACTCAGTTTGAAGCTGCTGGAAGAAACAATGATGAAGAATACATCATGACTCACTGGAAAAGCAAGAGCTCCCTGGAAAACGTGGTAGATTGGTCCCAAATTACTAAGAAAGAGAGAGAAGAGAAACAACTGTTCTGAAGTACCTAGTGATCTGAAACCAAATCACTGGCTTATGAAATTCCATAGGTAAACTACGCCATCCAGATAACGGTGTTCTTCGGAAAAAATGCCTTTTATGTAACTGTGAGAGGAGAAGCCTTTAAACACAACACAAATGCAGCTCAGTTTTCATGCTTTTGCCCTGTTGTGTCTTGATGAGGAGGATGGCTCTGGAGCACGACATGCTGGATCACTGCAGTCTTCCAGTAGCAAAGATGTAATGGGATACTTTTCAGAGTTAGTCTTGTCTAAGGTGTCTTTTTAGGTATCGATTTATCATAGATATTATGTAATGTATGTTGCCTACTACTGCCTTCTCCTGAGGGAAGGAGGGGAAACAGGTCCTCTTCTCTATTGTGACCTGTGATGGCACTGGAGGGGATGGCAGGAAGATGCCAGGGGAGGGTTGGGTTGGACACTGGGAAGAGGTTCTTCCCCCAGTGGGTGGGGGAGCCCTGGAACAGCTGCCCAGGGCAGCAGTGCTGGCACCCAGTGTGCCAGCACTGCAGAAGCCTTTGGCCAGTGCCCTCAGTGCCCAGGGGGGAGTGTTGGGAGGGTCCTGGGCAGGGACAGGAGTTGGACTGGATGAGCCTTTTGGGTCCTTTCCAGCTCGGGTAGTTCTATGATTCTAGTTTGTTAACAAGTGCCAGTGAACGTTGAACCTCGTAGGAAATACTAAGATGTACTTCTTCACCGTTTTTAATTAGTTCCAGACAAATAGTGTAGTCAAACTTGATTCAGAACCCTTTCAAAGGTCATGTGTATACACAGGCCATTTCATTATCTTTTTTTTAAGTGCTCTAACACTCTTCTATTTTTTTTATTTCTTCTGTAAATTCAGCTTTATGGGAAATGAAATATACCTGGAAATTACCCAGGGAGCAGTGATTTTGCATAAGTTCTGGTTTTGGCCAGGGCAGCCTCAAGGTTCCACTCAGCAAAGAAGTAACATTTGTCTAGGCAGAACATGATACCTGAGTCAGCAGTACCTACTTTGCTTCATGGCGACCTGCTTGTTGAAGCTCAGAGAGCTTAGAAGAGTGTGTAAGCTTCATAATGGGATACTTTGTAAACCACTAAAAAAGAGGGGACTTGGCATGGGAGTAACTTTTTTCTCTCTTCACTTGGTCCCCTTTCCCTGTTTCTGCCCTGAAAACCCTGATCCCCAACACAATGTTGATGAAGTTTTTAGTGGTTGAATTTCTTGGATCCTCTGTTATCTTGACAATTCTGAACTTTCAGCCTGGTGGGAGACCATGGTGCTATCCTGGTAGCAGGATGTGAGCCACACTCTGGGTCTGTAAACAGAAGGAAAAGAGCAGTGTTTCCCAGGCAGTAAACAGAGTGTGAGAGGTCCTTTTCTTTGTACTTCAGTGGGATTCATAAAACCTGTGACATCTGCATTGTCTCGGGGAGCCTTGCGTGGTTGCGATGTGTGCTTGCTGGTGAACAGCTGGTGAGCAAAAGAATCAATGGTCTTGTTAGTGAGGGTCAGCATCTCTCTGGATGATTTGGATGCAGAGTTGGTAGAAAGCTCTCTGAAGACACATCACTTGAGTGTAAGAAATAGAACATACCTTTGAAACACCTTGTGTAACTGGGCATTGACTCTGAGGGCAGGAAGAGGAAAACGGCCATAAAGCCGATGTAATCTGAAGTTGAGACCTTTGAGAAGCATCCTTTTTGTTTATTGCAGTGGGCAGAGGATTAAGCAGTTCTAAGCAGAGTGGTGCGAAGTGTGGGTGGAATCCACTCTCCACCACAGTTCAGCAGATAATGAAGAAATGGGTTTTGTTTCACAGACAGGGTTGGTGAGGAGGAACTGTTGAGTTACCTACAGTGAGGTACACGGAGGCTTTGGGGATCATGAACTAATCTCTTTCCAGGGAATTACTGCCTGTGCTGAGTTGATTTAGAAGCATGGTATTATCAACATGTGTTTTCTATGATTTAGTAAGTGTGTTTTCTTTTTCACCACATATTAATACCAGGTTGTATTTGTCTTAGAAGCAGAAAAAATAGGAGCTTGAGTCAACCGTCTTACCTAGAAATGTAGACTGGAAACAAAAAGCCACTTGCAATCTCTCTCAAGTCAGTTGACTTTCTCCAAACTACTTGATAAACAGTTTCTTGGTTTATATTTCCATGGGTCATCTGAAATGTATGTTCGTCCTCTTGTGCTTCCGTTGCTTTTTGCCTCTTGGTTAAGGGGAGGCTGGACAGAGGGGAGGGGATCTTTTCCTCTTGCTTTAAATAGTGTTTAATTCTAACTGGGTGAATAAGACAAAAATAAGAGCAGTATGTAACTTGAGTGTAGTTACGATGTTCGCATACAGTTGCTTTTCTGACTCTGTGTAATGAAATCTTCATTTTTGTGTCTGTTCCTGCATGTGTTTGAATTACAGCGGCCTTGTTGTCTACTCGGAGGGACCATTAAACTTGGACCATAAACCAGAAGATATGTCTGAACTCTTCAGACCCTTCCACACTCTGCTTAGAAAAATAAGGCAAGTAATAAAAGATGGTTGTAACTGCTTCTCTTCTGAAGTGAAAATCAGAAGCCTAAAAAAGAACACATAAATGCCGAGAAAAATGAGGGGGTTTGCTGCTTTAACCATGAACTGATTTTTCATCTCATCTGCCTGATAAACCCATGGAACAACTAAATGTTGTTTTTCATTTTATGGGAGTTTTCTGAACTTCTAATCTTTGTGATACTTTCTCTCTTTTTTTAGTATAATTTCATTAATTTTCAAATTTTCTTTGTTTGGATGATGCCTGAAATATTAAAATTGCGGTTTATTTTTGGGAAATCCTGTTTCGAATTAGCATCAGTGTTTCTGTTTAACTAAGTTTATTACATTTTCTCATCGTGTTATGATGCGATACTTGGGTCATTCTTAATCTAATAGAAGTGGCTATCAGTTTTTCATATTGTGGATCTGTTTTTACAGGATGGATCATTTTATTTGAACTTCTTTTCACAGTGTTTTGGTCTCTGTGACCACGGATTATGTGGGCTTTGGCTTAACTTAAGTATAAAGAGCACAAATATTTTTTTCTTAGTTGAAGTCTTCTGAAGACTGATCTGTTACTTTGGAGAAATCAAGCTGTATTTTTAAGGGTTGTTTATATTCTAATTCTTATATTCACCCTTTAGGTATTTTACCTGGATGTTAAAAAAACTCAACCCTGTTTTCTAAATCTGTAAGCCCTATTTTCTTAAAATTCCAAGTTATATACTGCAAATTTTGTTCCTAGAAATCTCTAGAGACGATTTGGCAGAAGTTTTTCTTATGTCCAATTTTTATCTGTTTATCTCCTTCCCGGTATGTCATGATGACGGTTTGATATAAGAATAGTTTTCACATCAATAAGTTTGTCCAGATTAAGCTCCTTTCACCCATTAGAGGTGAGGCGTCTCCTGAAGGAGAATGCAAGCTCTGTCAGGGATGATTCAGAAAGGAGCCTATTTCTGAAGTTAGCTTCTTTGAATATCCGGACCACATCATTTTGGGTGCCTTGAACATCCTGTAGTATTTCTCTCTGGATGGGATACATTTTACATTAATGATTTGCATATTGAAATATCAGAATTAAAATTGACAAAAGTTGAGAGAAGTGGGGTTGAGTGACTATGCTTTTATAAAACCTTGAGGAGAGAAGAACAACAAGAGCTGAGGAGCAAAACTTACTTAGAGGGGAAGGAAAAATTTTAAAGGTACTGAAGCTTAAAAATTCCATGAAGTTTACGTTAAAATCTCTTATTCCCATTATATGGCTATCGCAGAAATTTTCACCATCATTCCACTGGCTGACTAAAGTCAAAATAATATTTAAAGGCTAATATACTTCTCATACTCTGTTTTTTCTGCTTACATGTTAGATTTCTCAACACAGAAAATGAAAATCAATGAAGTAATTTTATTGCTTAGTCCATTTAATTTTCAGTTACTCTGGATTTAATGCATGGGTTGAAAACACATTAGTAAAATAAAATGCTTGTTTGTTCAATAACAATTTTCAATGCAAACTTCAAAAAATGAAGAGAGATTAGTTTTTGGAAAAAGTTCTCATATACTTTAAAACATATTTATTCTTCCAAGTGAACATTAAGAAGTGTGATTTCAGTTGTTTAGCAGACAAAGTTTGCAAAGTGTTCTTAGTGACATCGCATCTGTCAGAGTGAAAATTTAGGCAAGTTGAGATGTAATGTGAAATTGTATCTCTGACAGTCTCTGAATTGAACAAGTGTCGAGGAACTCATCTGTTTGAAAGAACTGGGCTCAAAAAGATCCTTCAGTAATACGCTAGAATGAAAAATACATTGAAGGAAAATGGCAATGAGATGTGAGTAAATGTGCTGTTCACGTAGGATAATAAATTACTTTTAAAAATACCTAAGCTGTCTAGGTTTATTGTTAACACAGATTTTTTAAAATTCATCTTGCTGCAATTCCTACTGAATGAGAATGTTTTCAGAAACCTATGAGGGAAGATGGAATGAGATATTTAAGCAAGTCCTCAGCAAATAGGGAGCATTTTTTCCAGAAGCCTTTCTCCAGTCTCCCTCACCAGTAGTTAAGGCATAAAGAGAGATTCAAGTAGTCTTCTGTTAAAATAGCTGCATCTTGTAATGCAGTTGTGTGACTGCTGTAAGAATACAGAGCAACAACTTACTGCAGAGTATGATCACACCCCAGATAAATTCTCTGTAAAGTTCCATAATGTTTTAGCCAACTCAATATTTTAATTCATGGAATAACACCAAATATACCACTGATTATTTGGCAAGATTACAGGTAGTTTTTTCAGCTGTATTAGCCTAAAATACCGTTCCTCTTAAAGGCAATGATAAGCACTATATCTATGTGGATCCACATAATAAAATCAGAAGTAGCAGAGAAAAATATCTATTGGCCAGGAAAATTTTTGCTGCCCTGTTGCTGCCTGGCAACTTTGGAATCAATGGAGATTGTGGAGAATCCAGGAGCAAAACCAGTAAGAGTTCTTGCTTAGGTTTTGGTAAGATTGAGCAGCAAACGATAGCTTTGAATGCTTTAATTAATAGGTTATAGGGTTGATTTTTATTTTACACATAAAGCATCAGCACTGGTATCTTTAGACATCTACCAGTTTGTAATTCTGTTGGCTGTTATCTCTGTTCCTAAGACATCTGAGCCGTTTCTGCCAAACTACTGTGCTCTGCTAGGAAGTATACAAAGCATATCTGGTATATGCATAGCTATTTAACTTATTAACTAGATAATTACCTTTGACACTGAACATTCTTGTGATACAGTATTACCCTATTCTATATGTACCGTTGTGGCTGCTATACGGAGATTTTTCAGAGTTGACCAAATCGGGATTTTGCATAACTCCTTAATTCTGCATGTTTTTTCAGAGCCCTCAGTTTGGTGCTTGTTTCTGGGTTATTACAGTTGGTGGCTGTGTCCCTATGGATTTTGGTGGAGCAGAATCAAGCCGATTGCTGCAGAATCAGTGGATTGTACCATTTTAAGTACACTGCAAAATTTCTGTATCCTTGACTAGAAGTCAAGCGTTGTGTTCCTGTTGCCGGTGCATTAAAGAATGGGAGCTGTGAAACTCATGCTTTCAAGTGTGCACAGTGACCAGGGGAAGGCTTGTTGGTTTTTCCAACATGACTTGGTTTAAAAATTTTGCAGTGAAGGAGTTCCAGTGATACTTGTTTATATGTCAGTGTTGGTTTCTCAGTGTTGATGTATTGGAGCAGACCTGCAGACTCTGATGCGCTTAACCCAGCTCAGCACTGCAGAAGCCAGGAGGACGCATATCACATTCCTGTACCTGCATCATCATCTTATGGTGGCAGCTCTGTCAAGAGAGCTGTTTGAGCTCTGTTCAGAGCACCGACTGAAGCACAGGCTGGCAATAATGATGCTGTTCTCTGAAAACAGACAATTTAAAATTCTAGTTGGAATAGGAGCAAAGTTAATGAAGGAGGCTTGGTGAGTGTGCGGGATCAGTGTACCTGGGCTTTTGTGGCCCTGTCCTCTTTTCAGCTGAATTTGTCTTTAAATGGGCATCTGGCCTCAGGTTTTCTGTAGAAGTGATTTCTGCACCCTGGATATTGGCAGTAGAGTAAAATATGTTTATTGCTTTTGCAGAGTAAATTTCTACTACTGCTTGTAACAAGTAGAATACATCTTAAGAACTTGCTTTATTTTTCTGCCAATGGCTGTAGCCGGTGGAAAAATCATGTTCTTCCTATTTTCCAAGGCTAGATAACCTTCCTGTGATGCTGTGCCAAAAAGAAAGAAATGGAGGTGAAGCCTCAACATGTGCCTTTTTAAATTCAATGTTTTCTAAAGCCTCTGCGAGAAGGAAGAACACGGCTGCCGTCAGGGTGGATTGCAGAAGCTCTCTTTACCTGCAGCTTCTGAGTAATAGAAGCAGAGGGATAAATTCTTTTTTCCATATGAGCACAGCACTTGCTTGGATCCAATGTTGAGTTACAGTTGCTTCAGTGGAAAGGAAATGAACCGTGGAAGTATCTACAGCTTAATTAAACCTTATGGTTTAGTCACGATACCTGGTGTTTAGTTTTAAACTTTCAGTCCATATGCTTGTTGACATGAATTTTATTCTCAATAACTGCACAGGAACTTTAAAATGTGCCGTCTTCCCAATGCTGCCAATGAATCCTGTATAATCTAATATTTAGTGTCTGAAAAAGATAAGTGTTGATCAGACATTTGTCACCTTGCAAGGAAACTTGTATTGAAACCAGCCCAGTGAGTCTAAGAGTTTTGCTTGGTTTATGCAGAGAAGTGAAGGTTATTGTCTGAAATGCTTTAGACCAAGCTGTATTTGTTAATAGCTAAATTTATGTTGTTTGAATTGGGAAAATGAGCATATTTTTTCATTCATGTTTTGAATTGAATTTGGATTTAAAGCAGGATTATTTTTCTGCTGCAATAAGAGCTGGTGGATGACTGCATGTAATCCAACTGATGATGATGTATAGCAACTCTTGCAAGGCAGCAGCAATTTGACTCGCCTGAAAAGATGTGGACTGTCAGCTGATTTTATTTATTTATTTAAAATCAAGCTTTATATACTGATCCTCAAAACTGCACATGGTTCATGAACGTTGAGATTATGTTAATGGTAGAAACAGAGTTCACTGATCAAATCAGTGAAGCTATTCAGCATAAAGTAAATTCATATTTCCAGCACTTAATTTACAGTGACTGTGAAACCTGTATCGATAGGGTTCTCTGTGTCTTCCGAAAGGAAGCAGTGCAGCTCTGGGCACCCAGACAGCCAAGAATCTTGAGCCCTGCCATGCGATGCTCTAGAGACTGAATAAAACCTCAGACTAGGTGCTCAAAGTCAGAAGATTCAGCCTTAAATTTTTCCCTGGCCCCATTTCGTTCCCAGTTGTGCTGGTGAGCTTGGATTGAAAGCAGATTCCTTGGAATGTTGCTGGTTTGTATTTGTAGAAGTTGCTAATTCTTATCACGTGTGTTTTGGGAAGGGGGTGTTACTGTGTATGGAGGAGCAGAGCTGATGTTTAAGCAGTTCCTAACACACATTTTCATCCGTGCAGGAAGAGTTTATTGAGGATTATTGGATGCAAAAATGCCACCTTGGTTCAGAAATCCCTGAGCTACAGGCTGCTGGAAGCCAGTAGGATGCACTCAACCAAGTTCATGTGAGAGAACCTGCTGTCAGAGACAGGCTTCTCTACTTGATAGACCCTGGGCTGGCCCAGAAATATCTTATATTTTAAAGTCTTTGCATAGGTGAGGGGCAAACTTAAACCCTTCCTTGTGCGCTTAGTATTTGTGGTGGGTTTTAAATTAAAACCCCAGCTGCTTCTAAAATCCCACATTACTATGTTTCTGCGTATAAAATCCTACACCACAGCATTGCTGTAAAACCAAACTGAAAATTCATCATACAGTGCCTCCTGTGATTGCAAATGCCAAGTGATGTATTTCTTCATTTTCAGAGATCTACTTCAGACATTAACTGAGGATGAACTGCACACGCTGGAACGTAACCTCTGCATCTCTCAAGATGTGGATTTTCCTGTCAGAGTGAATCCTGAAGTTCCCTCTGTCATTGCACCAGGCATAACTGCGACTTTGCCTGCTAAGGAGCTTTCGGCAAAAGCTGAGAACACAGAGGGTGAGCTGGCTTGTTCTATGCAGTATGATGAACAGGAGCTGGAACAGCTGAATAGAATGGTACACAGAGTTGGAGATGAAATGTCGTCTCTGCTTTCCCCTCCAAGCATCTGTCAGTCTCCAGCTCACAGACCGAGCCTAAGAAATAATTCCAGTACAGAAGCTTCACCAACAAGACACCATCTTGAGAATGTAACTGATGAAGAGGACAGAGTGTTTTTTATGGATGACCTGGATGGAGCAGGAGAAGCTCCTGCTGGGTTGGATTCAGCAAGCGACACTTTTGCTTGGGTGAATAACCCTTGCCATGACTCAAAACAGAACCTGCACTATAGAGATGCTTTGTTGTACGAGAACGGCCATCAAACTGAGGAAACTTTGCTTTTACGAGATGCTGACAGTGACCTAAGCAATAACAACAATGTTGAAGATGGCAAATTGGTGCCTGGTGTTTCAGTTCAGAATTCGTGCAGCTGTCTAGAAGGTCCAGACTCACAGTTATACCTCAACGGCTGGGATGCATATGCTGATGACGCAGAAATGGCAGAGGTGATAGCTCACAGGACAGGGGGAATGAAAATATCTGCTACTGTAATATTCAATCCTAAATCTCCCTCTAGCTCGGAATCCCCAGTGACAACTCCAGAAGCAGCTATTAGTTGTGTTCCTGGAGCTGCTAATCCATTAGCAAATGATGAGGGAGATGAAGCCCATAAACTCAGTATAGCTTCCACAAACTGTCTAATTAATTCCTGTGTGTGTTGTGGCAGCTGTGAGGACAGCAGGGAGGACAGCGTTGAAGGTTTAAAGACTAAACATTCTGCAGGTGGTGTTGTAAATGCTTCATACACATTAGCAAAGTCTAAGGAAATGGACCATGTAGAGAACTTGGACAATTCAGTCCCTGCACAGGAAACGTTAAAACCTGAAAATTCTGCTTTGTTAGCAGAAAGAGACTTTGGAGAAGAGCAAACACTGCCAATCTCCTCTAAGTGCCTGGCACATTCCTCAGGTTCACAGTTAGGAGCAGAAAATGACTCACAAAGAGAAGCAGAAAGCATCTCAAATCAGCAGAAGAAGTGGGAGAAGAGAAAACAAGTATGTGAGCAGAAACGAGATAACAATGAAGATGCTACTAGTGAAAGGACAGCAAAGGAAGATGTTAAGTCAAGATCTAGTTCAAGGTAAGAGCAACCTGATATTTTGGTAGTAATTTGCAAGGATACAGGATTTTATTTATGCTTACTTTAGCGACTGGTGTGTAATTAATATCGGTTTTAAAGAAAATAGTGTGTTGCAGGATTAAGGAAATTCTCAATATACGCATTTTAATGCAAAGAGCTTTTTACTGGGTTTGTTTCACCTTTTTTTTGGAAAACATTTGGAGAACACTTGAATTTTAATTGTATAATTTCTCTGTCGTGGAAATCAAGTGCACTGATTTTACAAGTTCAGTGTCACAAAAAGTGCTTAAATGTTGCCCGAGTCGTTACCCCTGTACTCTGCTGTCTTGCAGGAAAAGAGTGTCTGGCAGATACTAACAAGTTAACTTCTGCATCAGTGCACAGGATTGAGTTGGGATCTAAACACATCTTACTGTAGCTTCATTTGAGAGAGCAGGGTTGATCTGATGACGTTGCCCGTGGGCGTGACTGTGTTTGTGAATGTCTGTGTGCTGCAGGAGCCTAATCAAGTGCAGAAGCAGCTTTTTAAACGTATTGGACCATTTCAGCCAGAGCTGATAGAAGAACAGAGGTCACGGGTTATGCTTCTACGTATTTAGTGGCAATAAGGAACTGGATAACAGGGAGAGACCATAGTAATAATTGTGTTAAAATGCTGTGCTTCAGCTCAACTTTGATTAGACATTAGGGATCCCACGTCAGTGGGAAAGCAGACTTCCTTTTGCTTTACTATGTAGAGGATAACCTGGTTTTTAGTCAGTACTGTCCTCAGTTTCCCTGAAGTATTAATATCATAAAGCAGAGGGAAGAAATTAAATAGCTGTTTTTCTTGTTTTCTGTATTTCTGTGACAGCTTTCTTCCTTTGTACCTTACTGTGTCAGCTCTGCCAAGATCGTATGCGCGACCGGGATCTCTTGTTGTTATTGGTGTACGGAGTTCAGGGTAACGCAGTGGGGGTAGCTTGAACCATGAAGCATTGCCACATTGTAAAGACTACAGAAATAAACATTTGTTTAATAAAATACTAATTAAATTATGAATATTTTACCGGTAGTGGTAATGGTTAATTCCTCTTACAGGTGAAACACAACCTAGCATTCACAAAACTTGACCTTCTGAGAAGGTAATATTATCTTCCTCATTATTCTGAGTATTTGCAGGCTTAGGCTTGTGAGTGTGATCGTATTCAAGGCCTTACAACAGGGTTTCTGAATCGACTTCATTTTAAGAATTCACAAATCCCTTTGACTTTTCATGCTTTTGAAACACTTCATGTGGAGTATTGCCTTAACATAATTCCTCTGTTTAGTGTCCTGATAAATCATACATTTACAAGACTCAGACAATTTATCTACTGTTTAGTCTTGTGTAGGATATTAAGTGAAATTTGTGAGAACAAGTCTGCAAAATATCATAAAATTATATATATAAGCCTCTTTTTCAGCCTCCCATCGTTTGTGGATGTGATAACCTCTTTTCCACATACTTGTTCAGTCTCTGTTAGTGTTGTGTGAAAACTAAGTATGAGAATTATCCTTTTCCAGAGGGTTCTTTAGGTTTATGTTCCTCTGTGTCTTTGTTTGCTGTGGGCCTGGCTCTTAACAGCTCTTGAACGTCTCCTTGTTCCTGCCCAGACTCTCTGCGCTGGTTGTGATTTTTGTAGACCTGCCACACTTCGTGTACGTGGTTACTTTGTCAGGTTGGAAAAACCACAGCCTGATTGATCAAAAGTTTTCCATAGCTTTGTTCATTCCTTTTGTCTTTCTCTAGACCTTTTTCAATCACACTATTTCCTCTTAGCAATAAGTGAATCAGAACTAGGCTTACTCAAGATGTGAGCAAACCGTGGATTTGCACGATGGCGTAGTTACTTTCTGTTGTTTTTTCAGTGGCTCCTAATGTTTGACTTCGGAGTTTTTGCCAAGCGATGAGCTGATTTTTTTTTTAAGTTGTCTGCCAAAGCCCTAAGATCCTGCTTGTGACCTCAGAGGCTGTCATTCTTTATCTGATGCTACAGTTGTTTTCCATGTGTTTACTAGCTGAATTTCATCTTGCCATTTTATTACCTGTTACTCCAATTCTGTGCAGTTCTGCATTCTGCTCTTGCTGTTATTACCCTGAAGAATGTTGCAGTGGTAGCAGCCATTCAGACCTCATTGCTCTCCACGGTTTTGCAAATTGTATGTGAAAACAAAACCCCCAGAGTCCTAGAGAACTTCAGTGGTAACCTCCTGCTCTTTTGAGGGGTGGTCATTTAATAGCCACTCTCTATTTATGGTTAAGAATTATTTATCCATTTTTGGCACCTTCATTTTATGCTCTAGCTCCTTAGTTTTTCTTAAAGCCCTTAGCTGAGATATTTTGACAGAACCTATTTGGAAATCCAGCTGAATCTCCGTTTTTCACAAGCTTATTGACCGTTTCAGAATTCCTAAGAGGTTGCTTCTGCAGAAGCCAGGTTACTTCTTCCCAGACAGACCTTCCCATTATTGTTCACCTGTTTATAGCTTTGGATATATTCTGTTCGGTTCCTTGGTACAAGCGTTAGACTCACAAGACTTGTTTGAATCACCTTGGAGTCCTTTTTATTTTTAGAGATTCACACCTTTAAACTCCAGGCAGCAAGGAAGTTTTACCTGAGAGGTTAATACTCCATCTAATTCATCCTTGAGTTTTCCTAAAACTCTTGGATGAATATTTTTGAATACAACAAGTTAGTGGGCTTTGTCTGTTTTCGCTATGGCCTCTTCCACAGCGCAACTCTTACTGACTGGCAACTATTCCATATTTACAGAAGTGGAGAAATAGGGATGGAAGGGGTTTTTTACTAAATTGTTGCTCCTTTATTTGGAAACCTTCTGGTATTAACTCTTCACTATATTGTGTGTGACGACTAGATTAAAATAATATGTGTGTAGATCATTAGTTTTCTTCTATTTCTATATATAGATTTGCTTCTTGCCTCTGAATCACTAGTCATGTTATTGGTAAAAGAGAGAATTGAGTTACGAAACAGAACTTTTTGGACCTTTTCTTACTCATGCTGCCTGGGCGGTGACTAATCGCTGCCTTTCAATGGTATTTTTAAATTGGAAGATCGCATTAGGCTTCTGCAACAGCTCCCTGTTCCATGCTTCTGAAGGGCAGCTTAACCATATGGGAAATTTTGGAGACAGTAGATTATTTTCAGAATGATGGACCCATTAGCTAGAACAATAAGCAATCTAATATACATGGAATAGCTGCAGGATACGCTCATTCATCACATTGATAAATGTATTTACTTTCTAGTTACTGTAAGTCACTGACTACAAGAAGAAAATTTGCTTTCCCTTGTCTGAATCAAGCAGCTGTCAGATGTGTACATCATGATAAAAGCTGGGATTTTATAAATCAGTTCTTATACTACACGGTATGACCTTTTCATATGTCTAATTTCAATGATACGGTCCGGTTTACTGTAATTAATCCTTTCAATCTAAAATACCTGGTGTTCCAGGCTTCTCTATTTAGCCATGATATTCAATGGAGTTAAAATACACATTACATACTTAAAAATTTGTGTATTGACATGTCTTTGGCTATGATTTTCAAAATCAAAATACTATGTTCTGTCTTCCTCCATTATTCGCTTGTAAGTATCTCAAAGACATAAACACAAAGGGCACTGAGAGTTTTGGGCAGCAGCATTTATAAGATGCTGATACGAGAAAAAGGCTAGCAAAGATGTAGTCTCTATTTCATCTGCTGCAGGGACAATATGATAAATAAAGGCTGTCAGGTAAAACACTGTTAAGGAGAGAGGGGAAAATTATTTAAGAATAATACAGAAGGTGATAAAACTCTAAGAAAGCAGCATTCAGTGTTTTGGGGTGAAAAGAATGTATGTTACCACCAAACCCAAGCCTTAAATCTATAATTACTATTCCTTCTTTTTCCACTGGAAGTGAGCTACACAGATTTTTTTAAATGTTCATTTTATAATAGTATTCTGACTGCTTTTGCAAGAGGAAATAAAAAAAGTACAAAGAATGAGGATCATATTTATTTTGGTGTTTTGGAAATAGTTGACTTTCTGTTCTTTCCAGAATCGAAGAGTCCTTGTAAAACAGTTAATTCTTCTACGTGTTTTATATTGTTTGGCAGCTTGTGTCGTATGGTTGCGCAATGCCTGTGTCTTCATGTTGTAGGCTTAAACACAGAACAGCACTAGGTATTTACTTACATACTGACCTTGCAACAGTTCTGATATAAAGGAAGACTACTAAGTGTAGTTTCTGTCCTTTCCCACTGCAGGTCTGTTATGTCTAGCTTAAATTATACAACTTTTTTGCCATTTTCTTTTACCTGGATTTATTTGATGAGTGTTCTTTTGATGAAGCCTCTTACAGTGCACCTGGGAATTGGCAAAAGGAGCTGAAATTTATCATGGGGAGATTTTATCTTCACACTTTCTGGAAGCTCTAGCCATGTCCATTGGCTGTTAGATGCTGGCACTGTTTGGATTTATTTGTGGGGGCTTAAAATATAGAAAACTTGCCATATGCCTTTGCAGTGTAAGGAGGAGGAATGATGCATCCTTGAAGAACATATTTTGCTGTTTGCTGAACTGCATTGCAATTCTAGAATAAGATGAACAATATCATCTTCTTTAGCTTGATATTCAAGTTGTCTCATTTCTTAGTGTTGCAATTCTGGAGTCTAAAATACTGCAATATATTTAAAATTTTATTTCCTCAGCATATTAGGATGACTTTGTAAAAAGATGAACACCTGTTTTATACAGTTGGTTTCTAATTTTGATTTTTCTGCCTGTATTTCATTTTGTTCACTCCTTAGCAACATGTGATGCGTGCACATTTTCAGCACAGCAACTTTAAGATAATTCATTCTGCCTTTATAAAGGCAGGGAGTAGAAGCATTTGTATTTCTGGGGTGGCTAGCATTTACATTTAAAAAGCAAACCCAAACAAATTACCCTTCTAAATTGTCTTTTAGTTTACAGTATTTGATTCTATAAGTGCTCCTTTATCAAAACTATATTAATTGATATTGCAGTGCAGAATAACCTGATTGAATGTCTTGACTTGCCTTTACAGTAAGATTTAAGAAAATTGTGTGTGTGTTTATGTAACGAGGTTGCCTTTTCTAAAAATATTAATGGATGATTGTGCACGTTCACATAAAAAACCATGTCTGCTTAGTGTCTTACATTGATTAGTCTTTTAATTAGCTATTCCAGAGTAAGAAAAGGTCTGGTTAGCAAGAAGAAAACAGTAGTTGACTGGGAACAAAGTATCAGCCCTTCAACTGCAAAACTTCTCTTAAAAATCCTTTGTCTGGTGACTTATTTCAGTTCCTCTATTCCCTTTCTGATATTTATTTCTTTTCTTTTTGCAACTGGCCAAATTCAGGTTCAGTACCTATGATTTTTTTTCAATCCCTCCTCACCTTTTTAGCCACACAAGTGTCAAATTGAAACTGGCAGTGTTTGGCCTTGTCCGTTGAACATTTGGGTTTGTGCAGCATCCAATAATGTGACTGCAGTTATGAAGTCATATGATGCAAAAAAAAAAGTCAGTGTTTTGTACCAGCTTCCCTTAAACCAGATCCATATATCCATAAAGGAGAAAAGCTCGACAGGAGCCGGCAATGCGCATTCACAGCCCGCACCACCAGCTGCGTCCTGGGCTGCACCCAAAGCAGGGGAGGGAGGGGGTTCTGCCCCTCTGCTCCGCTCTTGGAGAGCCCGCCTGGAGTGCTGTGTCCAGTTCGGGAATCCCCAACATAAGGAGGAGATGGAACTGTTGGAGCGGGTGCAGAGGAGGCTACGAAGGTGCTGCGAGGGCTGGAGCCCCTCTGCTGTGAGCACAGGCTGAGAGAGCTGGGCTTGTTCAGCCTGGGGAAGAGAAGGCTCTGGGGACACCTCACAGCCGCCTCCCAGTACCTGAAGGGGCTCCAGGAAAGCTGGGGAGGGGCTTTTTACAAGGGCCTGGAGTGACAGGATGAGGGCGAACAGCTTTAAATTGGAAGGGGAAGATTTAGATTAGACATTAGGAAGAAATTCTTCACGATGAGGGTGGTGAGGCCCTGGCCCAGGTTGCCCAGGAAGCCTGTGGCTGCCCCCTCCCTGGAGGGGTTCAGGGCCAGGTGGGGGGGGGCTGCAACCGCTTGGGTTTCAAGCTCCCTTCTAACCCAAACCATTCTGTGATGGATCGGAACCGTTCCCTCACGCTCAGATAAAGGATGGGGCTTGAGCAGCCTGGGCTGGTGGGAGGTGTCCCTGCCCGTGACTGGAACTGGATGGGCTTTGAGGTCGCTTCCTATGATTCTGTGATTCTATCAAATGCAGCCACATTGAACCGTGCTAACTCTCGACATACAGATCCCTGAGATGAGCATGGTAGGTAAAACAGTTTTAAAGGGCACTTATTTAAGCGGATTTGGTATAGCTGACATGATATAGCTCTGGAGTTACCTCTCATGTAGTGTGAGATAGAGAAGAGACCTCTGCCATGTAACATAGAATGTGGTTGTAACTCAAATAATGAAATTAATGAAGAAACCATCCCATGAAACAACAAGAGGCTGGTTTAATTGAATTTAAGAGGCAGGAAATGCATTCCTATGGAAATGACCACAGAAGACAGGAATAAAGGTGGCTTTCAGTTTGTTTTGGGTTTTTTACTTAAAATAGTCACAGAAAAAGCCAACAGCTTTGAATAGATGGTTTGTTAGTTCCATCTGCCAGTTTTCCATGAAGAGAGGCAGGCAGCCACATCATCCCTTGTCGCTTTTTGGTCTGTTGCCTCAAATCTTTATTCTACATTTCTGTCAGAAGTGCTGAAGAATTCTGTTTTGATGAGTGTGGATGGTGGTTTTATCCCAGGCTAGGATGTAATTTTTAGAATAGCACTGTAGACGTTTCAGACCTAACGAATGAAATAGGCTTTTGCCACCTTACAGGGTTAAAGCCATCCCGTGAATCCCGATCCAACACTGCATTTGTTTCAACGCAGCGTGAGATACGGTGAAATTCAGATCAGTTGTTGTGGACTGGTGTGAGATGGGTTAGCTGCTATCAGCTACAGAAGGGGTCTATGTGCTCATACTTGCTCATAATTGTGCTAATGAACTCTCATGTCGAGCTATCGTAAGCTGATAACAGGAGTCATGAGTTGGGAAAAGCAGGTCAGTTCACCTCAGGATCTACCAGCATCTTAGGAAAGCTGAGCGAATCTTCAGGCAGACTTTATTGAGAAAATTCTACAAAGGAATATCTTGAATCTGTGTTCTCTGAGAAAGAATGCAGTGGGTATGGCAGGAGTCTTTTGGGTTTTGCTTTGCCTTTTTAAAAAAAAAGACAAAAAACCCCAGCCCAATAAAACCAACCAAACGAACTAGTAGAACACTGAGAAAGTATACAACAAAGTTATCATTGCAATTCCCATTTCTTGGTACGAAATAAACACATAATTTCTTTTCTGAAGAGTTACAGCCTGAATATGAACCAGAAATAAACATTGTAAATAAATATTTTCTCTGATACAAAAATTCAACCTGTATTGGTACAGAGAAGTGAGGAATATGTTTACACATTGTATTTATGTAAACAACACATTGTGTTACGACTCTAACCGCTGTGAGCACGGTTTGTGTCAAGTGTGTCTAAAGAGTTTGCATTGCCAAATGATGACTGACCAGATGGATATCTCATCCTGAAATCAGCAGATAGCTCAGCATGGCCAGGTCTGTGCACTAGGTAAAAGGTAGAATAGTGGAAGATGAAGGCATTTATAAAGCAGTTTAGAATGGCAAATGGTCTTAAGACAAGGCTTAAGGAGTTGAGATAGTGGAGCTGATGAGAAGTTATGCTGATAGCAACCGATTAGAGGTGAGAGAGGATTCCAATGAAGGGGAGTGTGGAGAAGAGGTATGTAATGAGGCTTGTAAGCTAAGACAACGTCCATGGAGCTGAAAATAAAAACAGCATTGACATCTTAGAATAATGTGAGTTGCTTGTGTGCTATTAGGTTCAGAGGTTACTCATCAGTTTTATTATCATCAAGGTCTAGCACGTTGTTTCTCCCTTAATCATTTTGTATTTTGCCCATTCCACAAAGTTAGCTCGGGATACAAAGTCATTTCATGGCTTAGGGCAGTATTGACAATAAACAATACCTGCTTTTATTGGAGAGGTGGTACTTACGGCCACAGTTTGGTTTATGTTTTAGCCTAGAGTGTTGAACTCCAAAAAATAGAAAAATGAAAACTTTGAGTCCTTTATTTTAAGGAGAAGTGTTAGCCCTTTGGATTATGAGTAAGAGCTGAAACCCACAAATTCTTTAAAACAAAGCAAACAAAAACCCTAGAAAACTGCAACTTAAGAAAACTGAAGTTCTGAAGTATTTCATAGTTTTATTTCATGTTCTGTTCCTAACTGAGATATTTTGTCTGGATTTCAAATATATCAGGCAAAGCACCACAGAAAGCACTGGAGAACAGCAAACTTGACATCGTTCAGAAAGTGTCACTACCAAAATCAACTGGCAGGATTGTTACACTGGAAAAGTCTGGAAATGGCAGAGAGGTTAGAGAGAATAAAAGAAGGTGCTGAGTTTGGTAGTTGTTTCCTGCTTCTGCTGTTCAAAGATGATTTCATTCTGTACAATACATTCCATCTTTGCAAGACAGCTTCTCCTGCTCAGTCATGCTGTGAAATCACATGCTAATGGTTTTTTAATATCATTTAGCTTCCATAAAACTGACAGTAAAAGTACATTTTAGTAGCATGACCATATTGTAAGATTGGATGGGTAAAGGTGATGAGCTATAAAAGAGCAAGCCTTTGTTTAAATGCATATATCTTTTCATAATCAGCAGAATTAGCAAGGGAAATTACATAAACCGACTGAAAGTTAAATAGATTTTTGTTCTAGGTTGATAAAATTATTTTCCAGTTGTGATGGCTCTCCTTTCAGCTAAGGCACAGTACATTTGGGATTGATTTTCAAATTGGCAATCAGAAATAAGAAACATGGAGGGGTACATTTTCCAAGCAATTAGGGGGAGGTATGCAAACAAATCCTATTATTTCTTAGTGGGATTAGAGCACATACCTTCCGTACATTGCTTTTGAAGAATTCCCCTTAAGCATTCTTCCAGACTTGTAGCTGCAAAAAGTAGTTACAATAGTAAATTTGGTACAAGAAAAGAATTTCAAACCAACTACGATTCAATATGTACCCCGCGTACACCTGCAAATCAAAAGAGCATAAAAAAAGGTGCTGGTTATTGTGGAGAAACAAGGTAAAATAATCCTGACCTATATAATTACATCTCTTTTAACTGAAGATATTTGCAAGGTTTCTCTGTGTTGTCCAGAGATTTCTGTTGACTGAACATGTGATTTCAGCAGGCTCGAATTATTCTTCTGCACTGCCTTGAGCCAGTACAGCTTTGATACCTCTGCTCAACATCACATATTTCCTTATCTAGTATAATTTAATTTTTTTCAGCTTGTGGAATTTCCAGTAGCTGAGCAGTAAATTGTTACTGAAGCAAAAAATTGGTCTGTCCAAGAGAATTGTGATGCTTACAACACTATTTTCAATTTTTTAGTCCTAGTTTATGTTGCTGATTCATAATATCTAAACCACTGTGTTATTTCAAGGCTTTTCATTAGCCCAGAGATGCCAGAGACAAGTTGTGTACCATTAATTTAAATTTTTCATATCCTTTTACTTAGAGGCTAGTGGATTTCCCCTAATGAAGTGCCAGCCTTTTGCCATGGGGCTGCTCCTTCCTGCTCATCTGTTGGCGTAAAGCACAGAATTTGAGGGACATAAGTGGCAGTTACAGAAACTGAGCACATTAAGGGACCTCCTTCACTGACGTCAGCTTTCTGCTTGCTCACCGACTTGCCTTCCCGTTGGCAGGAAACTTAGATTTAACTTACCATAATATTTCAAAAGTCCTTGAAATTTGATTAGGGTGTCACGGCTTGAGACATGCAGTGACTTTATGAACTTCTGGTTCGGTTACGTCTTCGTTACATTAAACCACCCTTTGCAGTGTGGACACACTGTTCCCCCAGTGCCCTCTGAAAATGTGAGATCCTCGGTTCTTTCCTGAAGGTTTTAACTGTATGACAAGAATGAAACTAAACATTGTGTGTCCCTTGGCACTGCCAAGTTGTCTGTCCTTTGGGGGGAAAAAACCCAACAAAAAACCCAAACAGAATGTTTGTATCCTTTTCTGAAAAGCAAAACTATAACTGCCAGTTTACTCTTATTCCTGCATAATCCGTGCCAAGCCATGAGTTATCACAATGCTCTGATTTTTACCTGTTTGCTTCTGCAGTTCATTTTGTTTCCGTGTGTTTTTTCAGTTCTCAGGATGGCTTACGTGATTCCCCCCTCAGCTCCGTCTCCAGCAGTGACTATGAGAGTGTTTCTGTCACTACATGTAGTCTCTCCAGCGTATACGCTCTGAGGTAATAACGTCACTTCGCAGTCAGATTTGACAAATGGTATTGGGTTCTGCTCGGCTAAAAATTTTCATTGAATTAACAATCAAGTGACAGCAACACTTCTGAGTGTTCTTCCTTTTGAACAGCAGGGGTTTTTGTTTCCCAGCAGTTTTCTTCAGTGCTGTGGCAACTGAGAGGCAACTATTTAAGGAGACGTTTTAATGCATACAGCAATGAATTATGTATTTGTGATCTCCCTTTTATTTGTCTGTATTTCTTAAGGTTGAAAAGTACCAAATATTTATCTTGGCTTTTTGGAGAACATATTTTTACCAGTTTGGTTTGCTTTGTAAAATGACAGTAAAATAATAGGGGTGTTCCAGTTAACGAGAATTTAACTTCCACAGTGCTGGTGGTCAAAGATGGTAAGAGTGCTAGTTTATGTTCTCATCTACTGAAACTGCGTGGGAGTTGTAACTTCAATGAGTTTTGTTCAGAGCACTTAATGAGAATAATAGAGGACTAAAGTTTAGGGCAAAAAATAATATTTCTAAAGCAGAAATGTGAGTTCGTTGGCTTTTCTTAGGGTGTGCATAAGGTACCTGTTTGTGATATATTCCATATCCAGTAATGTTATTACTTAAGTACAGGCCAATTAAAATGCCACCGTTTCCATTGAGGTAGATCATCTTCCACTGCTGGTTGTTCTCCCTTTTCCATCTGCTTATCTTCCTCCCCCGCTTCATTAAAACTTCAGGAATTCCCAATTTTGTCTAGGTTTGGGGAAAGAAATAGAGTGTTAAAAGGTCTTTTGAAGCATTGACAGAGGAAATAGCATGTATGTACGTGTATTTGGGTTTGTGTTTTGATTGGTTTTTTTAGAATGTGCACACCTTCAGACTTATTTTTTTTGAGTTCTGTGTTTTTATAAGTGCCTAGAGATGACACTAAAATTATTTTTCGTGTTTGTAAGTTTGAAATATATTTCCTTTTGACTGTTCTTCAAACAAAACCAAATTCATCTGCATGCAGCCATTGCCCTCTTTTAAATACTGTGTATATCGAGACTTTCATACAGGCCTGTCTGAACAGACAGTATAAGTAACCTCACTTATTCCTCAAGAATAAGTGGAGCAGAGAAGTGTTCATTAGGTGCACCACCTCTTTTCAAAGACTTACTCCACTGCCTTTGTATTGTAGTCGCCACTGCATTGATGCTTAGGTAAAGTAGATGTTTTCCCTTTTTTTTTTTTTTTGAAAGCTTTTTGCTTGACGTTTGATATATAAGGCAGTTTTTGTACTTATACATTTGTGCTTTTGTCCACTGAACAATAGCACAGTATCATCCCTGGATGTCATGCAAGAAACCGAAATTGACTATGTTTTGTGTCTGATATTACTAAAGATGTAGCTATTGTAGTTTATGGTCCGATAAAAATATGGCTAAGTGCCCACTTGATTATACTGATGTGTATTTCTCCTTTTGAAATACTTAGTTTAAAAGGATTTTAAAGTTCTTTTAACAACTTAATTTAATAAAAGAAAGCAAAAAAAAATAAATCCCAGAAGTCTGATTGTTTCACAGTACTGTGTTCCTAGATCTGTGTGCATAGAAATCTAATATTCAGTATCTCTATTTGTAATATATTTTAGAATATATTATTTTTAAGGGTCTGTCCTGTTCCTTTAGCTTGTATTACCTAAAGAGTTTTATTTGGCT